>CALNHX010005029.1:0-67164 GCA_940337035.1 Agriotes lineatus
AAACATATGTAACTCTAGCAAGGCTTCAACTTCTCTAATGTTTTGTGGACGTGCTAGTGGTGATATATTCCACCCTATGTTGTGTACAGGGCCGAGAATATATGGTCGACTTGGGCTGAAAATGGCCCTGATGGTGCTCGCTACAACCGGTCAAAAAATGATGGTTGACACGTTATGTTTCGAAGATTGGTTCGAAGCTCACTTTCTCCGTTATGTTAGGAAACTTACGGTGCCAATTGTCCTAATAGGAGACAACCTATCTTTCCACATAAGTAAGCACGTTTTGACGATGTGTGAACTCATAATGTAAAGTTTGTATGTCTCCCACCAAACAGCACGCATCTTACACAACGTTGGATCTGGCATTCTTTGGCCCAACCAAAAGATTGTGACGTGAAATACTCAAGAAATGGAAGGAATCTGCTTCGGGAAGCAAATATGCTTCTATTCCTAAAGATGTGTTCCCAACATTACTAAAAGAGCTCATGAATAATTTGGACGAAATAAGGGAAGCAACTTGGTTGCTGGGTTTGAAAAATGTGGGATACATCCTTTGAACAAACAAAAGTTACTAGACAGACTGCCCGAAAATCAAAATGTTGATTATGACTCTATCGGAGATTCCTTTTTGGAACAGCTTGAAAAGAAACGAGCCGAATACCTACAAACTGGTGGAACAAAGAGAAAGAAGAAGAAGATCCAAGTACCTGCAGGAAAAAGTATAACTGTTAAGGACATATCAGAGGAAGCATACCAACAGCCATCAACAAGTGGTGTAACAGCTCGAAAAACAAAAACTCAAAGCCAAACACAAAAGAGAAAAAGGAAATAAAGTCAAGAAAACAAAGAAAAAAAATTGTCTACTCTAGCTCATCAGAAAACGAAGACGATGTAGAAGTTGTATTAAAGTCTGATGAAGTTAGTGAAACCTTCTCAGACCTTGAAGAAAGCATTCAAAATCATGAAGTCCCCCTCTCAATCTTCAGTCTCTGTCCCCCCCCCCACACCCCCCCCCCCCCCCCCTCGACCGGAGTTGCTGTTGACAATTTTGTTGTTGTGAATTATAATGGACAAAAGTACCCTGGAAGGATTATAAGTCTTTCTAGCAGTGGCCCTACAGTTGAGTGCATGGAAAGAAAGCTTAAGTTCTGGCGCTGGCCCGAAAAGAAGGACACTTTTTCTTATGACTGGGAAGATGTATATCGTAAAATAAAACCATCAAAAGTTGCTTCAAAACGAAACCAGTTCATTGTACCGGAACTGGATATGTTTTTTATTTAGTATTTTTGTTCAGTTTTCTACCATTTCGATGAAGAGCAACATATAACATTTACATTAACATTAAGAACAATATTATCAAAATAAATGGTATTACTTTAGCAAAATGTTTAGTTTCATTTTATTTTATCCCCAACTCATTGTACAGTACTACCTACATAAAACCATAATTATAATTAGTGTAACATTGTCCCAAATCATATTTGGCCTTAGATATTATGACATTTTACATTGAGACAATGTTACACCAATTAAAGGTAAGATTGGCCCAAATTTTCAAAAAATCTTAGAAAAAAAATTAATAAGTTCTGAGTTCTAATAACCAGTCAATATATACTTTGAAATACGCAGAGTTCAATAACAAATAGTACATGAAAGTTAATTAAATATATATAAGGAATATAAGGCAATTTATGTGAAAAAATGCAAAAAATGGGCCAAAGTTACCCCAGTTGACGGTACGTTAAAATTGAAATTCTACATGGAAAAACTTTACAGGGATTCATCTTTATTTGATCGAGTTTATGATAAGCAGACAGTACACCTTAGTACAGTTTTCCATTGGGCTACTCGTTTTTGTAGAGGAAGTGTCATGATAAAAAATGAACAAAGGTCATGAAGGACGAATAACAATAGCTGAACGAAATATGAAACTTTTGTGGTGGACTTTTTTGAAGAAGATCGTTGCGCGATGTGCCAGAAAATTTCGCAAGCTACCATGAAGATAAGTGTTATATATTTTAACAAACGATTTGCAGAAAGGAAAATGTCCCTCAGTGCTTAACCGCTAAACAGAAGCAGAAACACCTGGAGCCTGGACACTGCAACATTACTGAAACACATACTTGACGTTCCTGTTTTGAATTTTCGTTATTGCCCGTTTTTACTTCCTCGAAAGCTTTCTGCAGCGGTTATCCGACCCGACTGAACACTCTTAATAGAATAGCCAAGTTTCCGAAACGTAGGCATACCGTCACTGAGAAGCAGGGGGAGTAGGTAGAAGGATTGTAAAGAGATTGTGCCTAAAATAAAATATAGATGCACATCAAAAATACTGTGCATTGATTATGAATCAACCCATGTATACCTCATCCAAATAATAACTGTTGTAGTTAAAATAACTCGCAACCTGACAAGTGGGATGTAGACCAACCGCTGGGATTCTCAGCAACACTGAGAAACCGCTTCACGCTAGGTGCTCACAATGTAACCATAATTAAGGCTCCACTAGCTGGAAAAGTCCAGGAAACAGATGAAAATGTATAGCAGCACAGGGGAACGTTCAAAAAGATCAATAAAAGTTGATACAGCCGATAAATCAAGCTGTTAAAGCAAGCTAGTAAAGCTGTAAGAAAGTACTTGTTTGGACTTTCACCCCATGCCACGAAACTGACTCACCTTTTAGTTATTATTGGGAATTCCTTATAGGTATAATTGTAAACTTCAAAATCCGTTCTCGGACTGTTTGCAATGCCTCTTAAAACATAAATCACAAATGCATCAACACTATGAGGAGGAACGAAAAAGAAGCCACTTGCATTTAGAACATTTGCTAATAAAATCTTTAGTACCGTCTTATTTACAAACTATTTATCAAAAGGAACTTTCGTTTTTCTATCAACAAGTAACTAGGGAAACGAGACTCGAAAAGAAGCTTTAAAATTTACTAGCAGTTGGTAATTGTTAACAAATTAATCCTAACCCATATTCTTCTTATATCGAAAGGTTATGCTTACTTGTCATATACTAATAAGGTTGATCATCGAGAAAGCGTAAAAACCTTCATGAATTGAATTTATGACGCTACAATGTGTGTTTCAAATCAAACGTAGGCAAGCTTTGGAATCTGCTATAATCAAAGCCGACATAAGTGACCATTACCTTGTTTCCACTTTATATCAGTTTGATATTTTTGTATTAACACTCGGAATACTGACAGATAAAAATTGAATCGTCTTTTAAGTAATATTTTCCATTCAGTTTGCGAAAAATACAATATAGAACTAGCTCTTGATTACTTTTGGTTGATTTTACAAATCATCAGATGCCTTTTATTTGGGTTTTCATAAAAAATATAAAAGAAATAAATCACCATTGCCGATAAAATTATAAATTCATACACGATATTTGCATCGACTAGATGGCACTGTTAAATAAAGACTTGAAAGGGATGAGTTCAGATATTACAGAAATAGAAATCTGTTCTTCCACGCAATCCAGATGATTACAGTAAAATACTTCCAAACGTGTGGTAAGTGGTAACATATGTAATAAAAAATGTACAAACATAATTATCAATTTTTGTCAATAGATTTATTAATACAGAATAACGACGAGTTTTAAGTCATTAGTTAAACTTAAGAAGTCAGTAATGCACATTAGATTTGACTGACTTTTCTTTTAAACCAAGCCAGTTTTAAACCCTTTCTAAATTTATTGAGAGAGTCGGTTTTGAAGTGACTAAGTAAGGAGTTGTGGGACTTCGGTAGGCAAGGGGCGATTGCCGCTGCAGCAAAGGTCACAGTGAAAATCATGGAGCGCTCGAGTCGGAGAGGTTGAGAGTTCGACTCCCGGCACGGGCGGTCTAAATTTTCAGTTAATTAAGGTTAGGTTTAAGTGGCGCCCGCACCCCATGAAGTAATGCTTAAGCAGTTCCGGGAGAGAACGGTAGTCGTTAGGGGAAAAAGGTAAGGAGTTGTAGACATAAATAACGTTATATAAAAGATTACCTTTCAGATAGTGCTGTGTGATACAAAGGTAGTGCGATGAAATCTTTATAGGGAGTATGAACGTTATGGATATATAACGCGAATTTCATATGTTTGTAATATCTTGGAATTTTACTAATAATAATTTTGTGATATGCAACAGTTGCACATAGCAATGTTTAACCATTAGAAATATTTAAATGCGGTCTTTCACAGCCGTTGTCCATGATGGTAAGGTCTTCCAGATTATGTCGTAGTCATCGCTTTGAACTTGACGTTTCACTAATCATGCTGTCAGCTTCGTCGGAAGTTTTCTAAAGTCGTTCATTAGATGTGTAGCGAAGGTATCGCCAGCGACTTGTACAGCTCCCCCTTTCAAATATCTAAATTAATTGAATCTAAAAGCCTTATAGTCTACCATTGGGTGTAAAATATTGTTTTACAAGTAGCTTTCTACATTTTCAAAAAACTTCACTTTTCGATCAAAAGTGGAAATATATAGTTACGTTACGTTACGCTTCTAGCTACTTGGCACCCAATATTTTCAATCATATTCCAAGCGAAATGAGACAAAGTAGACTACATACATTTAAAAATTATTGAAAAACTATTTCATAAACCACCGTGAAATATCAAACTGTCGTCACAGGAGAATTTAGTAAAATTGTCTTTTTCAATGTCAATTACACTAATTTATGTAAATGTTATATACATGTCTGTGTATATTTATGTGTATATTTATGTGTTTTTTTTTGCATTGGCTTCAGGCTTAATTTTTCTTCATTTTAATTATGCTACCCTAATAAAATAATAAGTATGCACAGCTTCTGGCTATGTAGAAAGGTTTATTTATTAGAAGAAAATTAAAATAAATAGAAGTAGGCTGAAGTTTCATATGTAACAATTACACCTTAGCATATGTATACTTATATAATTTATTTTTACTATACATTTATTATTTACCACACCTCAAAGGTAATTGTAAACAAATTTTTGTTTATTGGTACCAAAAAAATTTTGGTTTGTTGAGTTTATATATATACTTCTTAATCTTAATATAAGGTTTCACAAATTTTTATATTATGTTGTATCTAGGAGAGCCAGCACCTTTTAATACATTTTATCTAATTTATTTACTTACTTAGATCACTATACTGCTTCCTTATAGATGAAGCCCAAACTGTAAATGCAAGTAGAGACAAATTATCAGCAATAAACGACATACATTTCAGAGTGCCGTGAACGTACCCACAAAAGGATGCCGTTGAAAATGTAGTACACATTTCAGTGAGTCTATAGGTGTGAAGAAAGCAATGAAAGATGAAGATTAAAATACTGAAAAAGGTGAAAATAAAAAAACTGGTCGTAGAAGGGCTGTAAACACAAAATTTGTGGGGTTAGAAACTAAAAAGCTAACCAGTAAAAGTACGTTGACAAAACTATACAAATACTCACAAAATATATCGAAGAGTTCATGTAGTTCATTTGCGAATACATAACTATAAAAACAGGTAATGAATGAGTCTGAATAAAATAAATTTTGAACCGCAAGGAAAGTAAAAATAGGCTTGTAAATAAATCAGAATCTATACTTTTTTTTATAATTTTTAGATCATATCAACCAGCTATCGTTTTCGGCGGTTACTAGATAATAGTTTTTTGACAAATAAATTATATGACCTTACTAGAAATAACGTCGACATGTTTTAAAATCAAACGTTTTTTAAAACATCTGAACTCGCTCTACCGCCCCTTGAGCTAAACGAATGATATTCCTAATGTTTTACAAGTAAATTTGACAATTTTTGTAATATACTACTAAGGATGGCAGGTTACACTTAGATCACTCACTAAGGTAATTCTACCATGAAGGTAATAGGGCATCGCACAAGCAAATAGTACATAATAAAAGAGATGGAGAGCAATAGTTTAAAAAGTATCTAGTATCAATTGGGTTGCATATCAATTTTCTATGCAATATTTCCTAGGTAAACAAGTCATTAAGTTTCTTCATATTTGGCGATGTTGCTAGAGGCTTCTACTAACTAACAAACCATATGAAGTTTCAAACCAGTCACTATATACTCTTTGCCTTTAGAATGCTTACACCTTTTATGATTTCTAATACTTATACAAACGTTATTGATTAACTATTAATTTATGGTTAACTAGAAACCTAAAAGTTGTAATTGTTTTGTTGACAGCAATGCAAACCTACAAGATGAATGATTTCTGTGTATACTTATACGGCTAAACTTCAGTGTGTCGTAAACGTTGAACAAATAGCGAAAGATATGCGAACAATTTTTTCCATTCCCTTCTGTCACTTGCAGCTTTTAGCGAATGTAATTTAAGGTTCATTTAACACTTGAATAGTACTGGTTGAAGTGGATAAAATTCCTTATATGGTTCATTTGTAAGTAAATATTGTAGGCTATAGTTCAGTGTTATAATACTTTTATCCAATGTTGCTCGTAATAGTTAGGAAATTCAGTAGCAGTTACAGTATTATTAATGGTTAGCTATTGCTGTAAGTAAATAAGTAGGTATTGTCGGAATAGTATTTTTTTAAATTCTTTTTCGTATTCAATAAGTTTAGTTGTTAATGTAGCATTTCAGTTAACCCTAAAAATAGTCCTGATGAAATAAAAATACTGAGTAGTTCAGTAGAAGAAATATACCACATTTTATAAAATATTGATTGAAAGTACGTAGTGGACTTATATGTGTATTAGCCGAATATATACTAATACCAACTGTGATACTAAAGATTAAGTTTATAATATGCACTACATTATCGTTAATAAAATTGTATTGAGTTGTAAAAAAAATATATATTACAGAATGGCACGCTTTTTTATTATAATGCCTGAATTCCATAAATAAATACAAAAAAATCAGTCAAGAGCTGTATATGAAACTTCCGTCAAAAAAGCGGCCTACGAAATTATAACATTCAGAAATAGTTGTTACAATCACTTTGAAGCAAATGTGCCAAATATTCACGCCCTAATCTATAAGCAATAGCAAGCCTACGAAAGGAAGTCATAAGTTAAGCAGTAACTTCACTCAATAGCTACAAGTAAATGAAGGTTTAAGGCGCCAGGTTCTATGACTTTCTGTGACACACCAAGCAGAACCATCCGGAGTAGCCGGCGTACGACGAAAGATAAGCTAAAAATGGATACACGGTGAAATAGCCACTCAAAAATGGAAGAACAACTAATGCAGAACATAAAACATGCATTTATTAAAACTACGGTCCTCAATACACCGAAATATATACTGAACCATTTAGTTCCAAAATACGAAAGGTTCAAGGAGCAAACAGATGCGCGGCTTTATTACAAGCTCAAAAGGATGTAATTAAATAAAAGCGCCCGGTACTGATTATGTGAAGCTTCTAGTCCTAGTTGAAATGAGCATATCCTCAAGTTCAAAGCTATCAACTAGATGAAGATCGACCGCGGACCGCACCACAACGTACAGCTTATGCGACGAGGCCTTTCGAGATAAGCGCAATCGCAAAAAAGCCACAAAGCGCTTCGATCGAATTTAAAAGGCAAAATAAAGCAAGTGAAGTTTGTATGCAACAAATGATTATTTACCAACAGTGTGTGATGTGGTGAAAGGTACCAAGATCGGCTCCATCAGCGTTGGAGGTTACTAAAGAGTACTTGACTTTTATTGAATATTACTAGAAGGCCAGAAATACATCCAGTAAAACGCAAAACCACGTGAGCGGTAAACCCTTCTGTACTTGAGAATTTGTACTGCCAAAAAAGTAAGTTGCTTATAAACTACCGTCAAATCATAGATCAAGTAGAGAGCTTGCAGGGAGTTTCCATATTAAACTAAAGACTAAAACCTTTTCTTCTTGCCCACGTATCTGAGGAGCAAAGAGGATCTATACCAGAAATATGCACTATAGGATAAATACCTAATTGAAGACAATGCGAAAGCATGGAATAATATAACAGAATAACTAGCAGAAAACAAATGCTATTAAGACAAAGGTTATGGTGGCAATTGTTTTCAATATTTCGCAAGTTGAGGATCATACACAACTAACACCGGTGGATGTAAACTAGAAATAAAATGCCTAGTAGCTGTGAGAAGAACAACTATAAAATTCCTGCTAAAGTATGGAGAAATACCGCCATAACAAAAAAAGACTAAATTCAGATTGCTCCTCTCTAATCTTCCCTATCACAACTTACCCTACGTAAAACATTAACCTTGATAATCAGAAAATAAACATCTCTGAAATGTGAAATATCGTAGCATTCTAGAGATACTATGGAGGATGCAACGCATAAATCAGTTAATACTGCAAAAGCTAATCGCAGGAACGCAATTAGTCAATGTATAGTGGAGGAAATTTGAAAGACGCCGACTAAGAAGCAGATCCCCAGTTTTCTGAATAGGTCAAATGCCAAGACTGGTGAAACAAATTTTATAAACTGTAGCTTGTATTGCATAAGATCGATTAGTATTAGAGGGACGTTGTTGCGCTATATTAACTGTACCTATAATCGCCTATGAGTATCCCCAATTAGGCCGCAGTTAGAGAATTTAAACCCCGAAGAAATGTTTCGAGTTGATCAGCGAATAGAATTGACGTAGGCAAGTTGGGGATGGTAACGGTTCTTGTAATTATTGGCTAATTTTGACGTCTCGACTTAGGCGAAATGGATTTATTAAGCACACCTTCAAAGTGTCCTGGCGTACTTCTACGTTCATCGAATTTGTAGCTGCACCTGCAAAATCTGTCTTCCAACGTTTCGGTCGATAACCAGTTTTCCACTCTGCTCACACCACCTTCGGTCGTCACGACCCTCCTTCCCTTTCTGTCTTTTTCTCGTATCGACAGCAGTGAATTTCTGAACTGGTTAAGGTTGAGACACACCAGGGGAAATTATTTACCCAAACCCATGCACACTTGCGTTCTGTTAGGTTAAAGCTATTATGCACTTGAAGTTTTCATGTATGTATGTTTGAAGACATAATCATATGTAATTGTACCTTATTGACTTGAACATTACTTAAATATTTACCGTCCAAGTTGTCTTTAAAGTTGGTACGAAATTGAGAATTGAAACCGCCCTGTACGGGTAATAAATTTTAATTTATTTTCCATTATTATATATATTTAGGGCCCCTTCCGCCCATTCTCAGGCCTATTTGAGGTCAGCCAAAAGTTTAAGCTATAAATCGCACCATAATATGAAATTTACGTTCTTCAGGATATTTAAACGGACAAATTGTATCAGAATTTCCTGGAATTTGAACTCGTTTGGGACCGTGCTGAATAACGTAATGTATGTTTTGAATAATATAGCCGTATTTTATTTTGATACTTTATGGCTTGATTGTGAAAGTGGACATCGATAACGCGATACCAAAGAAAGCAAAATCACTATAAACAATTAGGTCGATCCTCGGTCAGCCAGTTTTTCCAAACCGAAGCTCTTGTCCTCTTTGAAGGCTGTCCACGTCATATCCACACTTGAATTATAAGGTGGCGCCTAGATATTCCCAGATTAACATGTACCGCTGGTGGGAAGATGAGGAGTACGGGAGTATATTTAACGAGCAGACAAAAATACAAAATCAGAGCGAAACCTTGCAACAATTTTTTAAAATTTAAGAAATTTTTCGTAGATTTTACAAGACATATCTAAAAAATTAAATGAGCTAAATCAAATTCCATTTTTAGAATAATAGCCAGTACTTAAGTGACGCAACTTTTTCCCAATTTAATAAATATGGTACCCTTTAATAAACGAGATCTCCACGCTTACTCTAAAAAAACGCACCCCTTCTATAGAAATTGAAATTTTATCTTCCCCGATAGCTTTACGCATTCACCGTTCTACGATATAATTTTATAAATGGTCTCACCTCCACGTTTAGATTATACATAACTCCAAAAAAATGAGTATTGTGCATAATGCTTTTCAGGAATTTGAAGCAGGCAAAATAATTTTCTAATGTAGGCTTTTGAAGTTTATGAGCACTGTTTTTCTTGTGAAAAGTTTTTTTATTCCTCTAGCGAACCGCGGTGGTAACTTTCAATTCATTTCTTTACCACGGGAAGGCCAACATAAATAACACTATATTATGATGGAATAAAAATATTCACCTGCGGCGTGTACGCTATTATGCAGATAGCTAGGGGCCCACTCCATATCCCGTAACATTCAGACATATCTACTTTTTTAAATTGTATTGCTACCCTCCATATACGTCATCGTAATTAAATTTTAATAATAGAACCTACTAACGATGAGTGATAGTCGCCGTCCAGTATTAGGGACGGGTCGCATTTTTAACGGTGGAATGCTGACTGGATGACTTTGTACTGTTAATATATTTTACGTTACTTAACTATAGGAATGAAAACTACTTGCTAACGTCATTATAGCATTCTCAGAAGGAGTGCATGGAGTTGTATTTAATTCCGTTAGATTTTCCATGTAACAGGAACGGAATTCATATTGCTGTTATATACCTATAATTATGGCCCGAACGAGATTATTATAGCCCCATCGGTATAATCCATTCACAATATTTCATCCTTCCAGCAGGCTATGTTAGGGTAAATTTTGTTGGTTCGCATACGAAATAAACTGCTCAAGTACAGGTCTAAAGAGTAGCTTCAGCACTGCGAAAACATTAAGTATTATAGTGCACCCAGAATGTGTAGTTCAAAACGTGACCACCGAACTTCTGTAGATGGCGCCAAGTGGACAAGCCGCCACTGTGCTACAATGCTTGGAAATTTTGCAAAGTGGAAAATCGCCACCTTTCGCCAAAACCAAATAGCGCATGAAGGTGCTCGGGACCTTAGCAACAACTTTGCCCCCTTTCAAAATTTCGATATCTGTAGCCGTTCGAAAGTTACAGGCGATCCAGACAGACGGACGGACGGACGGACGGACGGACGGACAAAACGTTCGCATAAGTACGCTGAAGCTACTAATATCTAACCATGACAAAATTCAGTTACGTGGTTTTCAATTTCTGGTTATGATTTTTGATGGATTGCACTGTTGTCAGTTAAAATTTTGTCTCCTCTCCTAAAATGTTCGACATTTTGACATTAAAATTACAACAATTCCAATAAAGGAATTGTAGGAATAATATCTCAGATAAGTATATTTCTCATAGAAACCATATTTGTAAAGAAAAACTCAAATAGCCGTTCTAGAGGAGCTTTAAACTCTCCTAGGGGGCAACGCGCCACTCGGATCCTTCAGCACTTTGAATATGTTGTATGCAATTTCACTCTTAACAATTATATCAAAATCAGCTTGCCATCACTTTTTTCGTACTTTTCCCAAAACAAAGTCTATATTTCTTGACCTATTATATGGAGGAAAGCAAAAAATCATCTGCTCCAGGGCTCCCATGTCAGCTAGACCTTTAGTTTTGATTTTTTCATCTAAGTACAGTCACCGTTACATACCAGGCCGTATAGTAGCAGGCCGGTGTATTCTGAGAATGATCTAACTTTTCTAGAAAAGGTCACCTCACACAGATTTTTAGAATCAATCTCCGGAATTCATCTATTTTTTCTCAAACAAGCCCATTCCCAATGACACTTGGAATAACATTTTCAACAAACTGATGATCTTGCAGGACATCTCGATCTGTTATGTAGAGAACACTCACAGTATGCATGCTATAATTTTTATAGAACGAAATGTAGTTGCATATGTAGCAATCCTTTCCGTAGGTTTCCTTGCGAAACTTATTTCTGCGTATTTTGTAGTACTTTTGTGACAGTCTTCATTTATATATTTTTTGACACTTTCGCGGTTACTCTAAGTATTCTCTTTAAAAATTTCGGCTTAGACCTCCCAAAATTCTCTGGCTTAATGTGAAATCGAGCAAGAATCTACGCGATGGCCATGCTCGGTTGCTCGATTTGTTTAAGTACCACCCATTAAAATACAACAACAAATCTATCTTTTCTGAATCAGTTTTCAAACCAAAAGCCGATACAGTTAGATATCGCCGAAATCTTTTCTACCATTGCGGCCACGATTCTACATCATCAAATTAAAGCATGGAGGAGCAGTTTCAAAGTCAGAGGGTTGTGTGCCTGCGGGCGCAAGGGCGATTATTAGGTTATCTGACTAAGAAACATTCACAATTAGAACATTTATATTTGGAAAGAAAACAATAAATCTGTCAAATGGCACTGAAAAATCTAAACTTCATCTGTCATAATACTTCGAAACTTTTGTAATAGAAGAGGTTTTCAATGCAACTGCTAAGGTTAACTGCAAAATCGCGTAGACTTCGGTACTAACTATCGAACTTGACCTTTGCTTACAGTTGTAAGAACTATTGAATTCTGATATCTAAATGTATATATCATATTATGAAAATATATGCTTTGTTGCCCCCTTACATCAATAGTTTTTAAAATATTAATTAGTGTCCGTGGTAAATCTGCATAGATACTCAATCAAAATTTAGTTATGATGTCCTTTACTGACAGAAAAGAGATAATGGTGAATTCTTTACAAAGATGATAGTGAGAGAAAATTATATCCCGTTAAAAGGCAAACGCCCAATTACGAACAGTAAGTGTGTAGCGCCACATTTCTAAGACTTTTAAGCTTTAAAAATAAGAGAAGAAATATAAAAATTTGACGAACAAATATTCTTACATTTCTAGTGTTTATTATATGTATGTTAGGATTATCCAGAAGATCACAAGGACGGTCTGGATAGCCTAGCTTCTGCTACGGACGCGAACTATCTTTGCTGTATGAAAACTATCTGGAAAGTGGCAGAACAGATATTGCCGATGACTTACTACACAACCTCGATCTAGCACGAAGGGACAAATGGACCGAGACAGCAAAAAAAAATGAATTTCAGGCACTGTAGTAGAAAATCATGGAGCCTGCTAAAAAAACTAGGTGCAATCTCCCATACTGCAAGAGCTACATCAAGCATCACGGCTAACCAAATCGCAAATCGAATAGTCGATATGTCTCGAGCTGAAAAGGATAAGGCCCACTATACTGAAATTAAAAGAGAACTTAGAGCCCTAAAACGCATCAGCACCGAGAAGCATCAGATATCTAACGACTTTTCAGTCGATGAAATAGAAAAAGCTCTACGAAGCGTAAAAAATGGAAAATCCCCTGGATCTGATAATAATCACCCTGAATTCCTAACGCACTGTGGTACAAAATCAAAGCGCTGGCTAACAACATTCTTCACTAACATCTTAAGTACGGTACGGCTGCCAAGAGAATTTAAAAGGACAAAAATCATCGCAATTCTCAAGCCAGGCAAACCTGACAACCGCCCGGAATGCTACAGGCCGATTGCCCTGTTGAGCGTAACCTATAAGCTACTGGAACGTCTAATATATAATAGAATAAGCCCAGCAATCCTAGAAGTCTTACCCATAGAGAAAACGTTCATTGAGAAAGGGTACGAGCAGCGTCAAAAAACAGGTGCGGTCTTTGTTGATCTCACAGCGGCGTATGACACCGTATGGAGAGAGGGGTTAGTTTTAAAATTCCTGAAAGCCACTGGCTGTGCGAAACTAACTTAGTTAGTAATATGTTATCCAACAGAGTTTTGCAAACGTTCGTGGGAAACACGATGAGCGGAAGTAAGATACTAAATAACGGCTTTCCTCAGGGATCCGTATTATCACCGCTCCTCTTTAACCTCTACATAGCTGACATGCCGATAACAACAGCTCGAAAATTTGCATACGCCGACGATCTGGCCCTTGCTAGCCAGCACACAAGCATGGAATTTTTAGAAAACACTATCTCCTATGATCTCAGCGTACTAACAGATTACTTCAACAAATGGCGACTCACTCCAAGTACCACTAAGACCGAGACATGTTGCTTCCACCTTAACAACAAAATGGCCGACATAACCTTTAATGTAACTTGTAATGGCATGACCCTGACCCTGCCTTACAACCGCAATCCAAAATATTTGGGAGTAACACTAGATCGCACTCTCTCCTACAATAAACATTTAACCAGTCTTGCGGCAAAATTGAGGACCCGGAACAACATTCTACATAATCTGGCGGGATCAACTTGGGGAGCAGAAGCTGCTAGGCTTCGCACATCAACGCTAAGTTTATTCTACTCAACAGCGGGCTATTCATCCACGTCGGTGTGTGCACCGACGTGGATGAATAGCCCTCATGTCAAAAAAGTCGACACTATCCTCAACCAAACCATGCGGATAATATCAGGATCCATTAAGTCCACACCTACTGCGTGGCTACCAGTATTAAGCCACATAGAACTTCCAAAAATTCGTAGGAAGAAAATAATCGTCCGGCAATTCAAGAAAATCTCTGGAAACCCAGCTCTTCCCATTCACCAAGCCCTAATTACATTTGGCAGGCTTAGGTCCAGAAAACCCCCGGTGAAGACAGCCCAATAGCTCATTAAGCAGAGTTTCAATGGCAGTAATGAGTGGATAGAAGAGTGGCAGAACCGATCAAGCCCAACATGGCATTCCCTACTCGACCCCCAAAAACTGCCCAGTGGGTTCAACCTGCCACGTAAATCCTGGGTTCGTCTAAATAGGGTGCGTACTGGCCATGGCAGATGCGGAGCAGCACTACACAAATGGGGCATACGCCAGGGCGCTGAATGTGACTGCGGTGCGGACAGCCAAACAATACAACATATCAGCTACGTATGTCCAACGAGAGCATTTCCTGGTACCAGTAACGACTTCCTTGAAGCCACACCAGAAGCGATCCAGTGGCTCCAATAACTAGACCTGGAGCTGTAATACTTGAAACTGAATTTGTATGCCAATTTGACTTAATTTTATGTTTACATACGTTCATAGATGTTTTGTTTTTGTTTAACATGTTATACCACCTGTATATACTGTTTTATATTATGTATGTTGTGCCGTTAACCAAATAAAATAAAGTGCTTATTATGTTCTTTCCCATGAAGATCAGCCAGATGCGGAATATTCAGAGGATTTACACATCTTTAGGTTGGTCTGCGCAACATTATCGAATAGTAGATTAACCAGGGTTAGCACCAACTAATTTACAGCGAGTTGGAGAATACAATGGACAACCTTCATCGCTCTTTGAGAGATAGACTTAGAGAAGCAAGTTTTGCAAAATGAAATCAATAAACGGGCAGATAGGGTTGCCAAACAGGAATCTAAGTATACTGATTGGTAATCCTAATTCATAAAATCGCGGTAACCTACAACAATCAATATTAACAGGTAAAACGCCATCAACAATTTTAAATCCGAATCTGTAAATTAAATTTTAAACAGGATTAAGAACAGGAAGCGAGGAAAAGAGCGGCCTGATGTACACCAATTCCCCATATACTGAAAAGTATTTGCAGTTCTAAAACCGGGCTGGTTTCGTAAAAATTAAAAGTACAGCTGATGTTAAACGTAATATTCCTAGTTTATATGAAAAGATATCCGCACTTACGTTTGTTTTATACAAAATACAAAACTCAGACTCGGCCTACAAACTGGGGAGATTGAGGAAGACCAACGTGGTATTTAAATGATATGGGATTAGTCGAAAATAAGAACAAAGCTTCAGACCTTCAAAAAACTAAACGTAATTCCGACAGTGAAGATCGTTCGGAAAAGCGTCCGGTCAATAAATAAACGAAAACTTCAAACGTGGAGCTAATAAAATAGATAGAACATATCCTAAATCATAAAAATCTAGAAGAGAAACACACGATCATAATGAGGTAGAAAATGACCAATCTGCAGAAATAAGTAACACCCCAGAAGACGAATCTAAGGTCGCTGAAGGTTCTTTCAAATTAAAATCTACGAAAGACGTTGAAGTATACTCTGAATCTGAACACTAACGTAATGTTTTATGAGGAAACGAAGGAAATACACAATACAAAAGGGGTGTACCAAAAATAAACATTGAGAACTACCAAGGCGAAAAAGAAGCCTATACAAAAGTAAACGAAAAGAACTGGGCACAGATTTTAATGAAATCGTTAATGGATTAGAAAAGTCTGGCGAGTTAACGGTTTGTGGTAACAAATCACCTCTTGCTGCTTCAGGAAATTGCCCAGAAGCAGAAAAACATAATAAAATAATAATAATTAATAATATAATAATTTTAGCAATTTTAAAGAAAAAACAAGACCATTGCACATCGAGAAGATTTGTTTGATGATTATTCATCTGATATTAATACGGATAAGAATCACGACAATTTAGAATCATCGGAAGATGTTGTAAAAGGTAGTAAAAAGAGTATCGAAAATAGTTCCGTTTCTTGTTCTACATTGCTTTTACAGTTAAACTCTGCAAGCGACCACTGAAAAAGAAGAACAACAAACTCATTCGCTAACTAATCGTAAAAATAATGTTAGTGCAGTCAACAAATCAGATAATATGAAACGTCAAACTTCTAACCTTATAACTGGAAAACCTCTAATTGAAGAAAGGAACTGCCAAAATGAAAATGTAAACTTAGTTCAGGATCAACAAGAAAATGTTGAAAGTTTGCACGAAAGTGATCTGCAAAAAACGCTTTCAAGTAACTTTCGATACCTTTGTAAATAGAGATATAGATTTAGAAAGCTATGGAAAAAGTTTCTCAAGATTTACCTAACTTAAATCTTTAAAAACGCGATCGAAGGGTGACAAGTAAGTATTCATGAAAAAACAATTAACCACGCGAAATTGCGACCGGTTACTAGGGAGAAGTTTTTCTTACCAAGACAAACCTGCTATTTAAGCAGTTAATGTTGTTTCAGAAAACGTAGATGTTATAAAAAATTCAATAACATACAACCGGAAGTAAATAAAATGTAAAGTGAATCAGGTAGCTATAAAATGGAAACCGCTAGAAATCAAGCTGACTCGTCGTCTCGAGAAAATAAAAACGTGCGATAAGGGAAACTTCGTTATAAGCTTCCAGTACAAATTTTGAAACTAAAAATCAAGAAGATGTACAAAGCTATAAAAGGCGACACAAGGCGCCGGGACGTTAACGTCGACAAATAGATGAAGAAGAAAATGAAAGCAAACGGCAGATATTATACACTAAAATAAAACAAGGAATTGCTGTGTAATGTTGAACGGAAACGTTGCCTACTTACCATATCGCCCTGAGAAAGAAGACGACGACAATGAAGGAGATGAATTTGAAGATGACGACTTTGATAATTGTACTGCAAGTTTGCAAAATGCGACGCTGTTTATAACGATCAAATTAGACGTACGCCAGATTATGATAATCTCCAAGATTACAAAGTGCCAGAAGGTTATTCCATGAGTTACTATCAACTAGAGCGAAAAATCCCGTTATCAAGAAGATACGTTGCGAAGCTGAATTCAGACGTGTATGAAAGCCCCTCTCCAGGCTACTATAGGAATAACTTGTTTCCTTCGAGTGCATATGGCAAACCTTTGACTAGCTGGTAGGGCTAGACGAGGGACGCCCTATGCTGTAACATTTGACATTTGCTAAAGAACGAAACATACAGCATTTCAAATAAACAAAGGTAAAAGCCATCATTGAAAATTACTAACAAGGACAATAAAGAAGAACCTCAGAATATTGTAGAGCTGTCTGATGAAGATTTATTTGGTGCTCTAAAACAGAGTTATAAAGGTGAACTTTCACGATTTAAAAGGAATGTTAATTCAGATATGCCAGTTCAAACTTCTAACCTTATGACTGGAAAACCTCAAATTCAAGTAAAGGACAACCAAAATAGAAAAGTAAACTTAATGTTGAACATTTGCATGAAAGTGATCTGGAAAAACGCGATCAAGTAACTTTCGACACCCTTGTAAATAGCAATATAGATTTAGAAAAAATGGAAAAGGAGTTTCTCAAGATTTACATAACTAAAATCTTCAAAAACGCGTGCCAGAAGGTTATTCCATGAATAACTATCAACCAGAGCAAACAATTCGGTTATTAAGAAGATACGTTGCGATACTGAACTCAGATGTGTATGAAAACCCTTCTCCAGGCTACTATGGGAATCACTTGTTTACTTCGAGTGCATATATTCGTCGACAATAGCAAACCTTTGACCAAACATTCAGGAGCAGCTTTGAGAGTCATCAGGGCGTAGGGTTGATTTTTAGGTTATCTGACTAAGAACTATTCACAATTAGAACATTTACTTTATAATATGAAAAAAAAACAAATAACTCTGTCAAATGGTACTGAAAAGTCTAAAATTCATGTTTCATGATGCTTTGGGCATTCTGTCATTTGCGAGGTTTTCAATGTAACTGCTAACGTCAACTGTAAAAATCGCGCAGGCTGTGATAGGAAGTATGGAATTTGAGTTTTGTTTGCAGTTGTAAGAACTGTTGAATATTGATAGGTAAATTTGTATATCATGTTATGAAAATATATGTTTTACTGTCCCTTATATAACTGGGTTTTACAATATTAATCAGTATCCGTGCCAAATCTGCATAAGTATGATACTCAATAAAAATTTAGGTATGATGTCTTTTAATGACAGAGAGATGGTTATGATTAATTCTTTACAGAGATGATAATGCGGTAAGATTATATCCTGTTAAAGGAAAAACGCCCAATTACGAACAGTATTTGTGTAGCACCACATTTCTAAGTCTCTTCGGCTTTACAAATAAGCAAAAAACCTAAGAATTTTTTAACAATAATTCTTACATTTCTAGAGCTCATTATGTTCTTGCTCACGAAGATCATTCAGATATGAAATATTCAGAGAATTTACACAACTTAAGATTCGTCTGCGCAACATTATCGAAGAGTAGATAAATCAGGGTTAGCACCAACTAATTTACAGCCAGTTAGAGAATACAATAGACTTGGATACGAACTATCGAACTTCACTTTTGCTTACAGTTGTAAGAACTGTTGAATTTTGATATCTAATTGTTTACATAATATTATGAAAATATTTGCTTTGTTGTCCGCTTAATCAATACTTTTTACAATATTAATCAGTGTCCATGCCAAATCTGCATATGATGCTCAATCAAAATCAAGGTATGATGTCTTTTAGTGACAGAAATTAGGTAATGGTTAATTATTTACAGAGATGATAGTGAGTGAAACGTATATCCGCTTAAAAGACAAATGCCCAATTACGAACAGTAAGTGTGTGGCAAGGGGTATATCACACTCGGCAATAGGTGTACATATTTTTGGAAAAAGACGGCAATAACAAAGCAATGTAAAGGCAATAACGAGCAGTAAAAGAAATGAAAGCAGTAGGGTAATATTGGTCAATTGTTAAGACATTTTTGAGAAACAAGGGAAATATTTCCCAAATCAACCGTGTTACATTGAAGCTCATAGACACCTCCTACTCCTTCTACGATTCACGGATATGCAGGGTGCAGGGGAGATATTCTGCAACTTGACATTTCGTGTGATAACTTGTTTCGTGTGTGAGCTCAGATGTTATAGGATATAGGTTAATCAGTAATTTTGTGCAAAAATGGGTAAATACAACCGATTGCGACGACGAGCAAATCATGGTTTTTCTCACGACAATTTATAAATTCTAAAGAGCTAGAAGGAATTAATCCAGAAATTGTTTTTTATGTCGCTAGATTTACCGTGGATGAAATTACTGAAATTGTGCAAGAATTTCCGTCAAAATTTCCAAAATATGTCTTGTACGTTCTTAACGCTGATGGTTATGATAATCTCCTCTCGTTGGCTTCACTTAACATACAATTTTGTCGAGAATGTATCTAATATCGAAAAATTCGCAAGAGAGGATTTACAAACACTTATAAAACCCGATTAAAAAGAATTGTTTTGTATGCAAATAACCCAAATATATTTAAAATTACTCAGGGACACTTAGCTTTGTTGCAAAAGTTGGGGAAAATGAGTAAAATTAAAACTGAAAAAAAAGCAAAATCTAAACGTCAGGAGGCAAATCAGGAGAGCATATCACAAGAAATAAGAAAAGGAAATCAGGCAACAAACCAAAAGAACCGCTACAAAAAAGTTGACGTTAGATTATATTTTGTAAAAAAGAAATTAATGCAATGGGAAAAGATAATGAAGGTTCGAAAGCTCAAAAATCTTTCAGAGAATATAAATACAGTACTTGAAAATATAATTTTAAATTTGAATCTGAAAGTATTATTAAGATTAGCTGCATATATTGCAATCATATCTCCAAAGCATACTGCGTAAGTTCTAAATACGGTAAAAATCGGTGATGTCTAATTTTAACACACATTTTTTAAGTCACTTTAAACCGAAATCGAAAAGAAACCTCAATAAAGTCTAAATTAAAAAACACTTCAATTGTTTCTTTTTTCCTAACTTCTGCAGCTTCCACATTCAGATCTGCATTATCTTCTTCCGGACCCAGTTGTGCAAGCAGTGCTTCAGTGAACAGAATTGAAGTGACTCGAGATGAAATATTACCTCCAGAAGATTTTTTTGAGCATAGCGAAACTACTGATAAGACAAAAGGGGCTGGTAGTTGTTCAGTAAACCCAAAGCCTCAATTTTGAAAATGGAGGGATGAAAAATATTCCAGAAGGAAAAGACATTTTCGGAAATTACAATCTTTCAATCCATTCCAGTTCGAACTAACTGACTTTTATGAAGTAAAAGAAATTACCAACAGTATTGAAAATTCTGAGCTTGTGAAAAAAAATGTGTGAAAATGTTCACGTCGATTAAAAAAAAACGCTCAAGAAAGTGCCATCGGTTTTATGATGAATATGCTTTTTGATGCACCAAAAAAAAATGAATAAAGAAGAGAATTTGAATAGATTTTCGTATCCAATGAAGTTGTTTGACTTATATATTTATTTTAATGGAGGACCAATGGTTTACCAATTTTTAGCGAAAAACGAATCTTGCCCGCTAAGAATCATAGAAGGGGTCGTAAGGATAGCCAAACTGAAAGTATTCCTAGAGAAAAGAAATCTACCTATAAAAGTCTTTATAAGCGAAGATCAGACTTCAAAAATTCAAAGTGCAGAATATGATTTTTCATCTAATAAAATGATAGGCTTTGTCGCTGACATTAATGAAAAAAGTGAATTTCCGAAAAATGATGTTTTGTCGTGAATAGTCTTAGAGATTATTCAAACAGCATTTAGTGAGAGGACTAAATCAAAAAATGTTTATTTTTTTATTGCTCAACCTTTAAAAGACAAAGCTCCACCATTCGTTCTAACTGCTTTTGGAACGGATAATAAATTTAGCAGCGAACAAGTAATGAAAAGATGAAAATTTATTAAAAAGACAGCAGAACAACAAGGTGTCGAAGTTTTGGGCTATGCATCGAATGGGGATCTCTCCGGGATATTTTAAAAAGACTAAATAGAATATAAGTACTCAACGAAATTAGTATTGATTTAGGTAAGCATCCATTGCATTCTATTATGCCGTTCTGATATTTTTTAATGTCGAAAAAATTCAATGTAAAATGTAAATAAAATTGATTATGGAATTTATTTTACCGCTGACAATATTGTATTTCCCAGGAAAACTCAAAATCTCGGACGAGGTGACACTCTTTGCAATGCCCACTAACCCTCCAGTGATACCATCAAAGAAATCTTACGAATAGCAAAATCAGACGCAATTAAAGATGCTAATGAATGGTAATATGTTCCAATTCGAAAAAAATGGACATCACTGAAATAATGGCAATTGATTCGGAAACAGCTGGTGAAGCAAGTGGTGAAGAGGTAGTAAAGAAAGTGAAGACGTCGATGAAGTAGCTTCTGACACTGAAAGTTTAGTTGAAATTGCAAAGGAACTCGAAAATTTATTGGACCTGGAGGATTTGGACTTCAAAGCCTATTCAACTATTAATTCCAAAAACCTGTCCCCTTTTTTTAAAAATTACCCTGAGTAATGGAAAAGAAAAAGAGTTAGATAATCTAGTATCCCCTGGCTATTTGACGAGAAGGTTGTCAGCAGATCGACTCTTACGTGTGAGGAGCATGTACGGGTCAAAGAGAAAACTTCAAGAAAAAACTAATCAGAAACAAGCATAAAAAATATAAACAGAAGCAAGACCGCTAGAAAGACGCAAGGGAAATATTTTACAGACTCAAATCACTCAAGCCTTTCTTATCATATTACGTCTGAAGAAGGAGAAGATAGTTCTGAAGTTTATTTGGAATTCGATGAAACGGACGACGAAATAGATGATGATCTTGATGACAATGAAGAAACTGACAGTGACAAGAAAGAAATTCACTTACAAATAGAGGAAGAAATGTATTATGCCGTCTATTAGACATTACGTGGTATATCGGCAGAATTTTAAAAATTACCGAAGAAAAATGTCACATCAAGTATTTAAAAGAAAACTTACACGTTTTTGTAGGGTCAAAAGAAAATTATATTCAAGAAATTGACCCAAAATATATATTTTATGGACTCATCAGTTTGTTAGCAAGTGATCCATTTCAAATTAAAAGGAGTGACAATAATAATAAAAAAAATCAAGAGTTAAAAAGAGCCCACAAGATGTAACAACTCAATTTTTCAATAAATATTTTTTTAAATTAAATTTTTTTGTTTTAAAATTTACCTGCACTAGATACTAAAACTATGCATTTACTTAGTCTAGATCTAGATTATAAAGGTTTTGATTAGCAAATGATAATGTAGGTAATTTTAAGTCAAAAACCTACTTTTGATTTCAATCTTCAGATTAGCATCAACAGAAATTTTTACATTTTTTTTAGATACCAAAAAACCTTCTCATTTAAGTCAAAACTTAATTTGTAATTGGATCCTTGCAAATCTCTCCCAATTTAACATTTTTGGGCAATGGAGCAATACCTTGAGAAGTACGGAAATTTACAGCAATAACGGTAATAATTAGGCAATAAGGGCAATATTTAGGAAATTTCGGCAACAGTTTTCAAATTAAGCCAATAATATCAGAAATAGGAAATACGTACATTTTATTGCCGAAAAAGGTAATAGGATACATCTTTGTGAGTTTGATAGATCCCTTGGTGTGTGGCGCCACATTTCTGAGACTTTTAAGCTTTACAAATAAGAGAAGAAATTTAACTATTTGACGAACAAATATTCTTACATTTCTAGTGCTTGTTATGTTCTTGCCCATAAAGATTATCCAGATGCGGAATATTCAGAGCTTTTAAACAACTTTGAAGGTTCGTCTGCGCAACATTATCGAAGAGTAGATGATCCAGGGGTAGCACCAACTAATTTACAGCTAGTTCGAGAATACAGTGGACAACTGTCATTGCTATTTGAGAGACAATTAGACTTAGAGAAGCGGATTTTGCAAAATTAAATCAATAAACGGGCAGATCGGTTGCTTAACGGAAATCTGATCTTCTGTTAGTTCTATCTCAAGAAACCTACGGAATGGTTTATCAAAATAGGAGACTCGTGGGAATTTTAGAAGTACTTTTACTTATATTGTATTTGTACTTCAACTACTTATTTCTTTCAGCCTTACCCTTCAGCATGTAAACTGTCTCCTTCGTTGAACATGACAGAAGGAATAAAAGCCATACAACATCTACCCAAGCCTACATATAATATACGACAATCCATAGACCCGCGATACTCCAAGAATAAGTTATAGAAAAGGAAAACAACCTAGCAGTGATTGGGGCTCGGCAGAATATGCAAACTCACAAGACGCTACAGCGGATTCCAATGAAAAGTATCCGATGATTTTAAAAGATTTCAAAATAGATGGTAAACTGAGTGGTAATCATAATTCATGCAAGCGCTATAACCTACAACAATCAATATTAACAGGTAAAAACCATGCAGACATTTTAAATCAAAATCTGTAAATAAAATTTTAAACAAGATTAAGAACAGGAAGCGAGGAAATAACTTGAAAAAGATTTGCAGTTCGAAGACCCAGCTGGTTTAATAAAAATGAAAAGTACTGCTGATGCTAAACGAAATATCCTAGTTTAACTGATGACAACACATCCGCACTTAAGTCTGGTTTAGATAAAATACAAAATTCAGACTCACCCGACAAAGTGGAAGAGATTGAGCAAGACCTACATCGTATTTTAAATGATATCAGATTAGTCGAAAATGAAAACAAAGCTTCAGACCTCCAAAAAAATTAGACGTAACTCCGACAGTGAAGATCGTTCGGGCAAGCGTCAGGTCGATAAAGAAAGCGAAAACTTAGAACAGAGAGCTAATAAAATAGACACTCTTAGAACATCAACATGAATTAATGAATTACAAACATCTATAATGATGACATTGAGGCTGAAAATAAACAATCTGCAGACCAGGAAGTAGCAGAAAAAAGTAACACCCTAGAAGATGAATCTAATATCGCTGGAAGTCCTTCCAAATTAAAATCTATTAAAGACATCGCAGTAGGCATGAAAGGTTTAGAAAAGTTTGGCGAGTTAACAGTTAATGGTAACAAATCACCTCTTGCTACTTCAGAAAATGGTCCAGAAGCAGAAAAACATACGAATCACTGCAGCACCACAGTGAGTTCAACTGGAGGAAAATCCTAACTGAGAGATAGCAAATACGAAACAGAATGAGCGAACTCCACATGCAAAAATTGACGCCATAAAATAAAGGTTAAACCTGAAATTGCAGCTTTACAATCGAAAAATGTAGAAATAACCAAGAAAGCCAACGAAAAAAACGCGATGCTTCTACTATCTCTTAGATGAAGAAACAAGTGCTGTAGATTCATAAAAACACTTCGAAGAATTACTTCCTTACATGCGACGTAGAAGGAACTTAGGGAGCATAGAGGAATTTAAGAGAGCAAAACGGGGATTGTCGAACTTTTTAAACTTAAAAAATATCGATACTAATGGTTACTTCGAGTTAAATGGATAGGAAAATTAAGAAGATTATGATCCCCTCAAGGAAACAAATATCTGTCACAAAGCTTACATGATTCCGATGGAGACCCTAATAATTTTCGCATTCTAAAGAAAAGAAATACCATTCCGCACCAAGAGGATTTGTTTGATGGTTATGCATCTGACATTAATACGCTTAAGAATCAAGACAATTTAGAAGAATCGGAACATGTTTTAAATGTTAGTGAAAAGAGCATCAAAAATAGTTCTGTTCCTGATTCTACATTGCTTTCAGAGCCAAACTCTGCAATTCTGTCAACACCAAAGATTGAAAAAGAAAACTCATATGGTAACTAGGCCTGAAGATAAGCATACTTAATTAATCAACTTTTTGACTAAAAATCTCTTAGAAAATTCAAATTATGTAATCATTTCGTGAAGATAATTTTACTGCTGTCAATAATTCAGATAATAGCCAACGCCAATCTTCAAACCTTAGAACTGGAAAACCTCAAATTTAAAAAATGAATGTCCAAAATAAAATGTAAACTTAGTGCAGGATCAGCACGAAAATGTTGAAAGTTTACACGAAGGTAATATGCAAAAATGAGATCAAGTAACTTTCGACACCACTGTAAATACAGATATAGATTTTTTTTAAATTAAAAAAGTTTCTCTTGAATTACTTAACGAAAATCTTTAACAACGCTATAGAATTAATTCCAAAAGCTTAATAGATTCTGCTGTAAATCAACAGTTTAACGAAAAACTGAAGAAGTTGCATGAAAGGCCATCAAATTATTTTGTTTTAGAAAACGTTAACGTTATAAAAAATTAAATAAAACCAGCAGATGCCAATTCAAAAGACATAGAGCCGGAACTAAATCAAATATGGAGTAAATCAGGTAGTTATAAAGTGGAAACACCTAGATGATTTTTGAGGCTTTCATGGCCATTGTCATTAAGTAACAAACGACTTCCGGGATTGGACCGTGTCATGATTGAGATCGAAGAACTCAACGTTTCGCCCACTTTCGTAAGGGGCTTCATCAGGAGGAAAAAGCAAAAGAGCACTCAACGTGTTAACCACGCCAGAGGCGAAACTCTTTGCAAGGGAAGGGATAGAAGAGCACGGTAACTCAACGTGTGAACCACGTCAGATGCGAAACTCGAGTGATTCTTCTATCAATTTATCTATATGTAAATTCATTTTATGGATCTGTCAGATTAGACATGCTGTCTTAGATGCAAGGTTTGTATATTGTAGGTTGCCTCGTAACTCTGAAGTGAAGTACGCGGGCAGGGGAAGGTGGCGCGTCATCCAGTATGCAGACTGCTTGTGCGGTTACCAAGCTTATATGCTAACGTGTATGTTGATAGCTTGTTTCTTTATTATTAGTTGCATTTTCTGTTATTTCTGGGCCTAAAAACTGAATAGTGTAGTTATATTCTATAGTGGGTCTAGTTAAGGGATTATCAGAAAAAGATTGGCTAAAATATTTTGCGGGACTTTTAGCGAAAAAGCTTTTAATAAAACACCCAGATCTTGGAACGTATACTAAAAATTCTGAACCAATGACTTTGCACTCATATAGTATGCCTTCTTGGGTGCACAGTCTGTCATTTGGAAGATTAATTAAACCATCT
Organism: Agriotes lineatus; assembly: GCA_940337035.1. Classification (NCBI taxonomy): domain Eukaryota; kingdom Metazoa; phylum Arthropoda; class Insecta; order Coleoptera; family Elateridae; genus Agriotes; species Agriotes lineatus. Next base: position 26,463 of record CALNHX010005029.1, read on the forward strand.
AATAATTGGTTTCCAGAGGTGATCAGAATGGAAGCATATTTTCAAAAATTTCACCAAAGAACTTTCAAACCCGATACACACATCGTTTTAAAAACCATAAACTATTTGTACAAAAAAGTAAATGTTGATCGGGAAATTGTTAGGGAGTATTCTAAACTAAGAATATTGATTAGAATCAAATATCTGAACACCTCAAGAAAAAATAAAATCGTTTTAGGTAAAAAACGTGGAAGAGATTCAGATCTAGGACAAAAATCTGCAAAAAAATTTTAAAAAATTATATTATAAAAGTTTGTTAATTTTGTATTCTAGTAAATATATCATGGTTGCTTTCAGTTTTTTAGTCTAATTTACACACAATATACATTAATAAACAACATTTGCATTAAGAAATCGATTTTTTTTTCAATTGTGTTTTACTTGATATCAATCTTTGGATTGTGTATTTCATCTTTCTTCAGTAGGTAGCTATCATAAATAGTCTTTTGTTTCAAGATTTCTTGCTGCTTCAGAAAATGGCCCAGAAGCAGTAACACATATGGATCACTGCAGCACCACAATGAATTCAAGTGGACAAAAATACGGACTGAGTGAATGGAAATACGAAACAGACATGGAGCGAAATCTGCAAGCAGAAATTGACGCCATAAGAGATAGATTAAACGTGAAATTGCATCTTTAAAATGGAACAATGTAGAAACTGCCACAAATAACCGAGGAAGCCAACGAAAACGCGATGCTTCTACTACCCTCCTAGATGAAGAAATAGGTGATGTAAATCCGTAAGAACATTTCGAAGAAAAATTACTTCCTTACATTAGACGTAAGAGGAACTTCGAGGGCATAGAGGAACATAAGGGAGGAAAACGTGGATTGCAGGACTTTCCGCCCTTAAAAAATATCGATACTAATGATTACCTCGAATTAAATTAAGAGCTAAATGCAGAGGATGATCATGATTTTAGCAATTTTAAAGAGGAATTAAACACCATTGCACAGCAAGAGGTATTTTTTTATGGTTATGCATCTGATATTAATACGGATAAGCATCGAGACAATTTAGAGTTATCGGAAGATGTTGTAAAGGTTAGTGAAAAGAGTATCGAAAATAATTGTGTTTCTGATTCAACATTGCTTTCATAGCTAAACTATGCAATTCCGTCAACACCAAGCATTGAAGAAGAAGAGAAATAATCTCATTCGCTAACTAAGCGTAGATATAATGTTACTGCTGTCAATAATTCAGATAATATGCAGCGTCAAACTTCTAACATTATAACTGCAAAACCACAAATTCAAGAAAATGAAAGCAAACCGCAGATAGTATGGACTAGAAAAAAACGAGGAAATGCTTTAATGTTAAACGAAAATGTTGCTTACTTACCATATCGCCCTGAGGAAGAAAACGTCGACGATGAAAGAGACGAATTTTAAAATGACGGCTTTGCTTATTGTACTGCAAGTTTGCAAAAACGCGAGGCTGGTTATAACTATCAATGTAGACGTACGCCAGATTATGATAATATCCAAGATTCCGAAGTGCCAGAAGGTTATTCCATGAATTACTATCAACCAGAGCAAAAAAGTCCGTTGTCAAAATACGTTCCGAAGCTGAATTCGGAAGTGTATGGAAACCCTTCTTCAGGCTACTGAGTGATAATTGTTTTCTTCAAGCGCATATGTTCACCGACAGCAAAACTTGGACCAGCTGGTCATGGGGGAGGCCATATGCTGCATCATTTAGCATCCACTAAAGGAAGAAACATACGGCATTTAGATAATAAGAAGAACCACTGAATATTGCAGATCTGTCTGATGTAGATTTATTTGGTGCGCTACAACAAAGTTGTGTAGGTGAACTTTCAGGATATAAAAGAGAAGAGATGATATACTTAATGTTAAAAAGAACGTCTAGACTACAATTTAATCGTATTTATACCTTAGGTTTAGTATATGTACTATTTCTGTCAATAATAAATATGCAATATTCTATTATTACTTATATTTATTTCAAATCTTAACTACAGACAATCTAAGGCACTATTATGCTTGTGTTTGCTTATTTCTACAAAATCTGTTAAACTAATTGGGAAACTTTGCCTCAGTGGACCAACCTATCTACTACATCAGTGAATTGAATTTGTGTATATTGTTGATTGGTAAGGTGTATACCACTACTCATGAAATACAATAACACACCCATCTTTTCTGGATCAGTTTTCAAACGACAGCCCGATACAGTCACATATCGCCGAAATCCTTTCTATGTATGCGGTTACGAGTCTATAGCTTCAAATTAAAACATTCAGGAACAGTCTCAAAGAGAGTGTCTCGCGGGCGTAGGTGCGATTTCTAGGTTATCTGACTAAGAAACATTTACAGTCGGAACATCTATATTTTGAAGGAAAACAATAAATCTGTCAAACGTTACTGAAAAGTCTAAAATTAATGCGTGGGACTTTTCGAATTTACTAGGTTTTCGATGCAATTACTGCCATCAACTGTAAAAAATCGTGCAGGCTGCGATACGAACGATAGAATCTGAGTTTTGTTTACAGTTGTAAGAACTGTTGAATTTTGATATGTAAATTTGTATATCATATGATGAAAATATACGTTTAGCTATTTTTTACATCAATAGGTTTTACAATATTAATCAGTGTCCGTGCCAAATCTGCATGTAATACTCAATCAAAATTTAGGCATGATGTCTTTTAATGACAGAAAAATGGTGATGGTTAATTCTTTACACAGATGACAGTAATATAAATATCTATCCCGTTAAAAGAAAAAAACGCCCAATAACGAACCGCTTTCTATGTTCTTGCTCTGCAGGCAAAAATCGACGCCATAAAAAGAAGGTTAAACGTGAAATTGCAGCTTTACAATGCAACAATGTAGAAACTGCCACAAATAACCTAGAGAGCTAGCGAAAATAACGCGATGCCTCTAGTACCCTCTTAGATGAAGAACCAAGTGCTGTAACATCACAAGACAACTTCGAAGAAAAATTACTTCCTTACATTTGACGTAGGAGAAAATTAAGAGAGCAAAACGTGGATTGTCGGATTTTTCAAACTTAAAAAATATCGATACTAATGAATACCTCGAGTTAATTGGAGAGTAAAATGTAGAAGATCCTGATCCCCTCACGGATTACCAAACGGACCTCAAGAACACAAGTATCTCCCACAAAACTTACAGACTTCGGAGGAATAAACTAATAATAATAAATAATATAATAATTTTAGCAATTCTAAAGAAAAAACAATACCATTGCGCATTCAAAAAATTTGTTTGATGATTATTCATCTCATATTAATACGGATAAGAATCACGACAATTTAGAATCATCGGAAGATGTTGTAAAAGGTAGTGAAAAGAGTATCGAAAATAGTTCGGCTTCTTGTTCTACATTGCTTTCACAGTCAAACTCTGCAAACGACCACTGAAAAAGAAGAACAACAAACTCATTCGCTAACTAATCGTAAAAATAATGTTAGTGCAGTCAACAAATCAGATAATATGAAACGTCAAACTTCTAACCTTATAAATGGAAAACCTGTAATTGAAGAAAGAAACTGCCAAAATGAAAATGTACACTTAGTTCAGGATCAGAAATAAACTGTTGAAAGTTTGCACGAAAGTAATCTGCAAAAAACGCTTTCAAGTAACTTTCGATACCCTTGTAAATAGAGATATAGATTTAGAAAACAATGGAAAAACTTTCTCAAAATTTACCTAACTTAAATCTTTAAAAACGCGATCGAATTAATTCGAAAAATTAATAGATTCTGCTACAAATCAATATTTCAACCAACAATTAAAGAAGTGACATGAAAGTCCATCGAAGGGTGACACGTAAGTATTCATGAAAAAAAAATTATCCACGCGAAATTGCGACCGGTTACTAGGGAGAAGTTTTTCTTACCCAGACAAACCTGCTAATTAAGCAGTTAATGTTGTTTCAAAAACGTAGGTGTTATTAAAAATTCAATAAAATTAGGGGATACCAATTCAAAGGACCTAAAACCGGAAGTAAATAAAATGTAAAGTGAATCAGGTAGCTATAAAATGAAAACAGCTAGAAATCAAGCTGACTCGTCGACTCGAGAAAATAAAAACGTGCGATAAGAGAAACTTCGTTATAAGCTTCCAGTACAAATTTTGAAACTAAAAATCAAGAAGATATACAAAGCTATAAAGGGCTACACAAGGCGCCGGGACGCATATACGTAATCTGCAGACGCATAAGGTATATCCCATCACATCGTTTTTTCCGAAGTCGTATAGCCAATCAAAACAGAAGTAAACTGCAGACGTGTTGAATTATAATGCGTCTGCACTTTACGCAAGCACCGTCCGTGGCCACTACGAGTATTATTTCTTATTTACTGTATCTTGAGTTGATAAATGCAGACTATTATTATTAGTCTTGTGTTTTTTCTTGATACGTTCGGTTTATTCCAATTAAACGAAAGATATTTGGTCAGATGTAATTCGATTGCACGTTTGTAATATGACTGCTTTTCGACCAAATTTCGAGCTACCAGCGATCACTATGCAAAACAATAATGTGTACAACACGTAGGAAAACGACTTTTTTTACTAATTTGCTTGATAAGCTCGGGTTTCGTCCTCGTTAATAAAGCTGCAAATTCGTGGAAAAAGTATGACTTTCATAAGTAGTTGTACAACATACTATTGTATACTATCGTACAACTGTCATTAAAAATCAGCAAGATCATTTTTACGGACTAAATGTAACTTTTATTAATTTGATTATAATATAGAATGCCGTGGTAGACGTTTTTCAAAATAATCATGTTAGTTTTGACATTTGATTAGAATACAGAAAGCCTTACTAGAATTTTTTCAAAATACCGACCTGTCGAACAACTGAAAGTTATTGATTTTCCTTAGTTATCTGACAAATATTGGTTTATTAAGTATTTTTAACGTGTTAAAAGTGTTTACTTTTAAAGTGTTCTCTCGTAATATCTAATTTTAACATATTATATAAGTGTAGTTACCTGGCATAAAAATGTCATTTTTATTGACAGTTGCACAAAAAGTATTTTTTTTTACGAAAGTGATACTTTTGCGAGGGTAAAAATGACTTTATGTTAGACTGCGCTATAAAATAGTGCTTTATTAGATAGTTTAGCATTTCTAAAGAAGCTCTTTTTTCACACTACACATGAAAGTGCGCGTTGCTATGGAAATGAATAAATAACCAATTGTTTGCTTGCAAGAATGGTGGCAGTTTTGTTTATTTCAACCACATTAAGTAAGCCAAAAACGGCCAAATCCTATATTCATTTGTAGTTTTTGCAATACATAATGTAAATATATTTTTTTTATATTCGTAGAAAAATAACATTTACTTCTTGCGATAAAATTATTCGTTCGTAAAATTACCATGACGCTGCTCGTGGACAAATCTTCATCCCCCGAAAAAAAAACTATACTTTTATTTATTGACAAAAAATATACTATTTACTTATATTAATCTTTTAATGTAGTTATTATAACACAGAAAACAGTGCTAATGGAGTCTATCAAAGCACTGTTTTTGTATTGTTATTTTCATATGAAAAACATTGAAACGGTCTACTTTGTTTCAAACAACTGACAGGTTGTCATATTTATGAAATGTCAAAATTAAAAGTTTTTGATTATTTTTGTTGAAAGTATATAAAATTAATGTATTATCCTCGTTTAATAAAATTCATTGCAGCTCTACTTCTATTGGAGCACTCCTCGTTGCGCACGTCGTGCGATAAAACGCACTCGTGCTACAATAGGCCCTCTTATTAAACTAGTATAATAATTAAATGTACTTCTACGACAATGCAGAAAGTACTCACTTTCTACACTCTAATTTAAGAATCATACTGTTACTGGCTAAAACTGACAACTTTTTAACAAATGTCAAATTAAAAGATTAAATTTGTTATAGAATGCGAAACCGTCGCAGGAAAAATAGTATGTAACACACGCGTGGGATGGCCATCGGAAAATGTATGAATACATAACATGTCATTCAAAAACAACTACAGTTCCCATTGAAATCACTTGCAAAATTTGTATGTACCGCTTTATTTCTTATTGTTTTCAAACAAGCCTAACCTGTCGATACTTACAAATGAAAATTTTGTCTAGTTCGAGAACAATAAAGACAAATAAAAAGTACATGCTTATGTCAGACGATTTAATGAGGCGAAGCCGAGTTGGACTACATAATAGGTGCCATAATCACACTTTTTTACTTGTCACATACAATATTTTTTCTACGGCACAACAGAAGTATAAAAATTTAGTTCGTTAAAACGTTTTCTGTCACAGTGTATTAGACATTCTAAGTTATACTCACATACAAATTTACGATAAACCCTGCGATCTATGATTTTAATACACGTTACCTTGGACTAACTTTTAACACTGATGTTTAAAATAATTCACTTAAAACACTGGTTCAATAAATAGTTACTTTTGTATGTACAACACCATAGTATACTGTACAATTAGTTAAAGTCATACTGTTTGTCACGAATTTGCAAAAAAGTTGCTTTCATATGTGTTGCTCACGTTATTTTTTGCATAATGATCCCTTGTAACTCGAAATTTGGTCGACAAGGACTTTAAAATTTACATCTACCAAATTGACAATTCACAATTTCAATAAAATGGTTAAAAAATGTTACTTTCTTTACGTTTTTTGTTTAAAAAAGTGATACTTTCTTCACGATTTCTCGTTAAAAAAAGACGAGTTACAAATAAAATGTTTGCGAAAATTGAATTAATATTAAGCAAAATTGAAATAAAACTGATGAATTTATTTGATAGATTATGAATAATAATTATAAAATTTATGTCATTTTAACATTGGAACTCTTAGGGCCGGTTGCAGAAAGCAATGTTAAGTCTCGTGTTAGCTAACATCGTGTCAAAGTGAACAAAAACGTATCAAATCTCAAATCTTTATGGTAACTAATACATTAGTAAACAATATTTGATGCGATTTTGTTCACTTTGACGCGATGTAAGCTAACACGAGACTTAACATTGCTTTCTGCAACCGGCCCTTAATGTACTTACATATAGTAATTAATTAACTTTAGTATAATAGAGGGTTAAAACTGTTTAAGTTAAAATAATAAATTGGTAAATATCTTGATCCATTTTATTCACTAAATTAATTCAAACACCACTGGACGCGTTTTAGAATGTAAAAGTAATTTGCGTCCTGTTGTGTGTGTGTTGTGTGTACGAAAATAAATCACTGCACCCATTGAAAATACATTGTAAATGTCACCTTTTTACTTCCTTTTACAAGAATTCGAAATTGAGTTTTCAACAAATCTGCACGTCCCTTGAACCCAAAAAACATGTTTTTGTTCATTAGTATGTCTGTCTGTGTGTGTGTGTGTGTGTGTGTGTCTGTGTGCGAACAGAATATCTCAAAAACGAAAAGAGGTATGACGTTGAAACTTCATATATAAGTTTTGTGTACTATCCAGATGCGACAGCAAGCTATTAAAGAAAATCGCATAACCGGAAGTGTGGTGTTTACTCTTGCAATTTTTAAATTTTTTTCGATTTTTTTAAAAACAGCCCTAACGATTTTTTCAGACGTTACATTTTTATTAGATTTTTAATGTGTATTGATGTGAGATAGGTGATTTTCCAGTTGAACACCTCTAAAATGGGTTTCTTTTGTTTTTTTATTAATTCCTATTTTAAATAGAACACCCGTTATATTATTCCATTTTTAATTCAGCTTAAAATTTTATAGACTATTCAATTCACCTGTCATCTGTCAAAAAGTAACCAATGAAAATCCAGAATTCTGACGTTTCTTGGTATCACTACTCATGTCCATTGCGCTTTAGATTAGGACTCGTGCTATCGCACTCGTCCTAATCGTACCAAAGCGCAATGGACATTCGTGACACCACCACAAAAATAGTCGACATAACTTTGACTACTCATGGTATTATAAGTGAAAATTTGTCTCTTCAACTAACGTTCTCTTTTGTAGGGTTTCTGTAGAATTTGTAATTTTTGAAAATGTTTGACAAATACTTAAAAATTAGAAATAAAATTTATGGCTACTTATAAATTCACTGTAAAAGGAAGTTGTGTGCGTGTAACACACCAAATCTTTTTAATTGTTTTCGAAAAATTACATTTTGTAAGCGCTAAATTTGGTTGGATACAGTTTATATATCTACCGGCATTTTTTTAGGTCTGTAAACCTTCGTTGCTCGAAATATAAACATGCGAAGCTAACTTCAACTTTCTCTTTGGTAGTTAGATTTAATCAAACAATTGTGTCGTTTACAAATTTGTACTCATAGTCTTCTGGGAACATACTTTCCATATTTAAAAAAAATATAGTAATTTTAGATGGTACTTTTAATAAGATATAGCAAGTCAAAGCGAAACCACTGAGTAAACTGCAGACGTCTAATGTCCTTCTGTGTCTGCACTTTACTTAAACTTACATTGGCTCCATATTTATCAATTACCGATTGTAGCCGAACAGTTGTCATAATACCTTATGCGTCTGCAGATTACGTATATGCCGCCGGGACGTTAACGTCGACAAATAGATGAAGAAGAAAATGAAAGCAAACGGCAGATATTATACACTAAAATAAAACAAGGAATTGCTGTGTAATGTTGAACGGAAACGTTGCCTACTTACCATATCGCCCTGAGGAAGAAGACGTCGACAATGAAAGAGATGAATTTGAAGATGACGACTTTGATAATTGTACTGCAAGTTTGCAAAATGCGACGCTGGTTATAACGATCAAATTAGACGTACGCCAGATTATGATAATCAGCTGGTAGGGTTAGACGAGGGAGGCCTATGCTGTAACATTTGGCATTTGCTAAAGAAAGAAACATACGGCATTACGGCAATCTTAAAAATAAACAAATGTAAAAGCCATCATGGAAAATGGCTAACAAGGACATTAAAGAAGAACCTCAGAATATTGTGGATCTGTCTGATAAAGATTTATTTGGTGCGCTAAAACAAAGTTATAAAGGTGAACTTTCACGATTTAAAAGGAATGTTAATTCAGATATGCAAGTTCAAACTTTTAACCTTATAACTGGAAAACCTCAAATTCAAGGAAAAGGACAACCAAAATAGAAAAGTAAACTTAATGTTGAAAATTTGCACGAAAGTGATCTAGAAAAACGCGATCAAGTAACTTTCGACACCCGATTTTTGTTTACAGTTGTAAGAATTGTTGAATTTTGATATGTAAATTTGTACATCATATGATGAAAATATACGTTTAGCTATTTTTTACATCAATAGGTTTTACAATATTAATCAGTGTCCGTGCCAAATCTGCATGTAATACTCAATCAAAATTTAGGCATGATGTCTTTTAATGACAGAAAAATGGTGATGGATAATTCTTTACAGAGATGACAGTAAGATAAATATCTATCCCGTTAAAAGAAAAAAACGCCCAATAACGAACCGCTTTTTATGTTCTTGCTCTGCAGGCAAAAATCGACGCCATAAAAGGAAGGTTAAACGTGAGATTGCAGCTTTACAATGCAACAATGTAGAAACTGCCACAAATAACCTAGAAAGCTAGCGAAAATAACGCGATGCCTCTACTACCCTCTTAGATGAAGAACCAAGTGCTGTAACATCACAAGACAACTTCGAAGAAAAATTACTTCCTTACATTTGACGTAGGGGAAAATTAAGAGAGCAAAACGTGGATTGTCGGACTTTTCAAACTTAAAAAATATTGATACTAATGAATACCTCGAGTTAATTGGAGAGTAAAATGTAGAAGATCCTGATCCCCTCACGGATTACCAAACGGACCTCAAGAATACAAGTATCGCCCACAAAGCTTACAGACTTCGGATGAATAAAATAATAATAATTAATAATATAATAATTTTAGCAATTCTAAAGAAAAAACAATACCATTGCGCATTCAAAAGATTTGCTTGATGATTATTCATCTCATATTAATACGGATAAGAATCACGACAATTTAGAATAATCGGAAGATGTTGTAAAAGGTAGTGAAAAGAGTATCGAAAATAGTTCCGCTTCTTGTTCTACATTGCTTTCACAGTCAAACTCTGCAAGCGACCACTGAAAAAGAAGAACAACAAACTCATTCGCTAACTAAGCGTAAAAATAATGTTAGTGCAGTCAAAAAATCAGATAATATGAAACGTCAAACTTCTAACCTTATAACTAGAAAACCTCTAATTGAAGAAAGAAACTGCCAAAATGAAAATGTAAACTTAGTTCAGGATCAGAAAGAAACTGTTGAAAGTTTGCACGAAAGTAATCTGCAAAAAACGCTTTCAAGTAACTTTCGATACCCTTGTAAATAGATATAGATTTAGAAAACAATGGAAAAACTTTCTCAAAATTTACCTAACTTAAATCTTTAAAAACGCGATCGAATTAATTCGAAAAATTAATAGATTCTGCTACAAATCAACATTTCAACCAACAATTAAAGAAGTGACATGAATGTCCATCGAAGGGTGACACGTAAGTATTCATGAAAAAACAACTAACCACGTGAAATTGCGACCGGTTACTAGGGAGAAGTTTTTCTTACCCAGACAAACCTGCTATTTAAGCAGTTAATGTTGTTTCAGAAAACGTAGATGTTATAAAAAATTCAATAAAATCAGGGGATACCAATACAAAGGACCTACAACCGGAAGTAAATAAAATGTAAAGTGAATCAGGTAGCTATAAAATGGAAATAGCTAGAAATCAATCTGACTCGTCGTCTCGAGAAAATAAAAACGTGCGATAAGGGAAACTTCGTTATAAGCTTCCAGTACAAACTGAAACTAAAAATCAAGAAGATGTACAAAGCTATAAAAGGCGACACAAGGCGCCGGGACGTTAACGTCGACAAATAGATAAAGAAGAAAATGAAAGCAAACGGCAGATATTATACACTAAAATAAAACAAGGAATTGCTGTGTAATGTTGAACGGAAACGTTGCCTACTTACCATAGCGCCCTGAGAAAGAAGACGCAAGTTTGCAAAATGCGACGCTGGTTATAACGATCAAATTAGACGTACGCCAGATTATGATAATCTCCAAGATTACGAAGTGCGAGAAGGTTATTCCATGAGTTACTATCAACTAGAGCGAAAAATCCCGTTATCAAGAAGATACGTTGCGAAGCTGAATTCAGACGTGTATGAAAGCCCCTCTCCAGGCTACTATGGGAATAACTTGTTTCCTTCGAGTGCATATGACAAACCTTTGACCAGCTGGTAGGGTTAGACGAGGGAGGCCCTATGCTGTAACATTTGGCATTTGCTAAAGAAAGAAACATACGGCATTACGACAATCTTAAAAATAAACAAATGTAAAAGCCATCATGGAAAATGGCTAACAAGGACATTAAAGAAGAACCTCAGAATATTGTGGATCTGTCTGATAAAGATTTATTTGGTGCGCTAAAACAAAGTTATAAAGGTGAACTTTCACGATTTAAAAGGAATGTTAATTCAGATATGCAAGTTCAAACTTTTAACCTTATAACTGGAAAACCTCAAATTCAAGGAAAAGGACAACCAAAATAGAAAAGTAAATTTAATTTTGAAAATTTGCACGAAAGTGATCTAGAAAAACGCGATCAAGTAACTTTTGACACCCGTGTAAATAGCAATATAGATTTAGAAAAAATGGAAAAGGAGTTTCTCAAGATTAACATAACTAAAATCTTCAAAAACGCGATCGATTTAATTCTGAAAACTTGATAGATTTTGCTGTAAATCAATATTTTAAGGAACAACTGAAGAAGTTGCATGAAGGTCCATCGAATTATGTTATTTCAGAAAACATTGATGTTATAAAAAATAAAATAAAATCAGGGGATGCCAATTCAAAGACAACCGGAAGTAAATACGATGTTGACTGAATCAGGTAGCTAGAAAATGGAAACAGCCAGAAATCAAGCTGACTCTTCGACTGGAGAAAGTAAATGTACGATAACAGGAACTTAGTTTTTAAAGATCCCCGTATAAATTTTGAAATTAAGAGTCAAGAAGATGTACAAAACTGTAAAGGGCAACAAAAGCTGCAAGACCGTAAATGTGGACAAACAGATGAAGACGACAATGGAAGCAAACCGTAGCTTTTATAGGCTAGCAGAAAACGAGGAAATACTGTAATGTTGGACAGAAATGTTGCCTACTTACCATATCGCCCTGAGGAAGAAGACGTCGACGATGAAGGAGAAGAATTTGAAGATCGCACTGCGTATTGACAAAAGCGCGACGGTGGTTATAACGATAAATTTGGACGTACGCCAGATTATGGTAATATCCAACATTACGAAGTGCCAGAAGGTTATTCCATGAATGACTATCAACCAGAGCAAACAATTCCGTTATCAAGAAGATAAATTGCCCTTCTCCAGGCTACTATGGGAATCACTTCTTTACTTCGAGTGCATATGTTCGTCGAAAATGGCAAACCTTTAACCAAGCATTCAGGAGCAGCGTTGAGTGTCATCAGGACGTAGGGGCGATTTTTAGGTTATCTAACTAAGAACTATTCACAATTGGAACATTTATTTATAATTGGAAAAAAAACAATAACTCTGTCAAATGGTACTGAAAAGTCTAAAATTCATGTTTCATGATGCTTTGGGAATTCTGCCATTTGCGAGGTTTTCAATGTAACTGCTAACGTCAACTGTAAAAATCGAGCAGGCTGTGATACGAACTATGGAATTTGAGCTTTGTTTACAGTTGTAAGAACTGTTGAATATTGATAGGTAAATTTGTGTATCATGTTATGAAAATATATGTTTTGCTGTCCCTTATATCACTAGGTTTTACAATATTAATCAGTATCCGTGCCAAATCTGCATACGTATGATACTCAATAAACATTTAGGCATGGTGTCTTTTAATGACAGAAAGATGGTTATGATTAATTCTTTACAGAGATGATAATGCGGTAAGATTATATCCTGTTAAAGGAAAAACGCCCAATTACGAACAGTATGTGTGTAGAACCACATTTCTAAGTCTTCTATGCTTTACAAATACGCAAAAAGGTAAGAATTTTTGAACAATCATTCTTACATTTCTATAGCTCGTTATGTTCTTGCTCACGAAGATCATTCAGATATGAAATATTCAGAGAATTTACACAACTTAAGGATCGTCTGCGCAACATTATCGAAGAGTAGATAAATCATGGTTAACACCAACTAATTTATAGCCAGTTAGAGAATACAATAGACTTGGATACGAACTATCGAACTTCACTGTTGCTTACAGTTGTAAGAACTGTTGAATTTTGATATCTAATTGTTTATATAATATTATGGAAATATTTGTTCTGTTGTCCGCTGAATCAATAGTTTTTACAATATTAAGTGTCCATGCCAAATCTGCAAACAAAATCAAGGTATGATGCCTTTTAATGACAGAAATTAGGTAATGGTTAATTCTTTACAGAGACGATAGTGAGTGAAACTTATATCCGCTTAAAAGACAAATGCCCAATTACGAACAGTAAGTGTGTGGCTTGGTGTGTGGCGCCACATTCCTGAGACTTTTTAGCTTTACAAATAAGAGAAGAAATTTAACTATGACTATTGCCTATGAAGATTATCCAGATGCGGAATACTCGTGCGTCTGCGCAACATTATCTAAGAGTAGATGATCCAGGGCTAGCACCAACTAATTTACAGCTAGTTCGAGAATACAATGGACAACTGTCAGCGCTCTTTGAGAGACAATTAGACTTAGAGAAGCGGATTTTGCAAAATTAAATCAACAAACGGGCAGATCGGTTGCTTAACGGAAATATGATCTTCTGTTAGTTCTACCTCAAGAAACCTACGGAATGGTTTATCGAAAAGGGAGAGTCGTGGGAATTTTAGAAGTACTTTTACTTATATTGTATTTGTACTTGAACTACTTATTTCTTTCAGCCTTATCCTTCAGCATTTAAACTGTCTCCTTCGTTGAACATGACAGGAGGAATAAAAGACATACAACATCTACACAAGCCTACATCTAATATACGACAATCCATAGACCCGCGATACTCCAAGAGTAAGTTATCGAAAAGGAAAACAACCTAGCAGTGATTGGGGCTAGACAAAATATGCCAACTCACAAGACGCTACCGCGGATTCCAATGAAAAGTATCCGATGATTTTAAAAGATTTCAAAATAGATGGTAAACTGAGTGGTAATCTTAATTCATACAAGCGCGATAACCTACAACAATCAATATTAACAGGTAAAAACCATGCAGACATTTTAAATCAAAATCTGTAAATAAAATTTTAAACAAGATTAAGAACAGGAAGCGAGGAAATAACTTTAAAAAGATTTGCAGTTCGAAGACCCGGCTGGTTTAATAAAAATGAAAAGTACTGCTGATGCTAAACGAAATATCCTAGTTTAACTGATGACAACACATCCGCACTTAAGTCTGTTTTAGACAAAATACAAAATTCAGTCTCAGCCGACAAAGTGGAAGAAATTGAGCAAGACCTACATCGTATTTTAAATGATATCAGATTAGTCGAAAATGAAAACAAAGCTTCAGACCTCCAAAAAAATTAGACGTAACTCCGACAGTGAAGATCGTTCGGGCAAGCGTCAGGTCGATAAAGAGGGCGAGAGAGCTAATAAAATAGACACTTTTAGAACATCAACATGAATTAATGAATTACAAAAATCTCTAATAATGATACTGAGGCTGAAAATAAGCAATCTGCAGACCAGGAAGTAGCAGAAAAAAGTGACACCCTAGAAGATGAATCTAATATCGCTGGAAGTCCTTCCAAATTAAAATCTATTAAAGACATCGCAGTAGGCATAAAAGGTTTAGAAAAGTTTGGCGAGTTAACAGTTAATGGTAACAAATCACCTCTTGCTACTTCAGAAAATGGTCCAGAAGCAGAAAAACATACGAATTACTGCAGCACCACAGTGAGTTCAACTGGAGGAAAATCCTAACTGAGTGATAGCAAATACGAAACAGAATGAGCGAACTCCACATGCAAAAATTGACGCCATAAAAGAAAGGTTAAACCTGAAATTGCAGCTTTACAATCGAAAAATGTAGAAATAACCAAGAAAGCCAACGAAAAAACCGCGATGCTTCTACTATCTCTTAGATAAAGAAACAAGTGCTGCAGATTCATAAAAACATTTCGAAGAATTACTTCCTTACATTCGACATAGAAGGAACTTAGGGAGCATAGAGGAATTTAAGAGAGCAAAACGGGGATTGTCGGACTTTTCAAACTTAAAAAATATCGGTACTAATGGTTACTTCGAGTTAAATGGATAGGAAAATTAAGAAGATTATGATCCCCTCAAGGAAACAAATATCTGCCACAAAGTTTACATGGTTCCGATGGAGACACTAATAATTTTCGCATTTTAAAGAAAAGAAATACCGTTCCGCACCAAGAGGATTTGTTTGATGATTATGTATCTCACATTAATACGCTTAAGAATCAAGACAATTTAGAATAATCGGAACATGTTTTAAATGTTAGTGAAAAGAGTATCAAAAATAGTGCTGTTCCTGATTCTACATTGCCTTCAGAGCCAAAATCTGCAATTCTGTCAACACCAAAGATTGAAAAAGAAACCTCATTTGGTAACTAGGCGTAAAGATAATCATACCCTAATCAGCTTTTTGACTAAAGATCTCTTAGAAAATTCTTCCAGAAATGAATAGTCAAATTATGTAACCATTTCGTGAAGATAATCTTACTGCTGTCAATAATTCAGATAGCAGTTCGGTGCAAGCGTTCAAGCTGAGCAGTCGTATGTGCGGACAGTGACCTCAGTGATAACACGACCCCGAGCAGCGTATCAGCCAACGGCTAATCGCAATTCCACAATAATCCAACCAGGTATTTCTTATATTTTCGAAATAATCAAGCTTATATTCTTTGCCGCCTTGTGGGGGTAGAACAATGTCAACCAGTAAGAGGAACGCTGACCACCTATCACCTCCTATCAGTGATTTGCAAAAAAAAGTATTTATGGAAGGCAACATATTTACTAGAACAAAATAAATACTATCTACCGACACATCTCGATCCGTCCGTAGACAACTCAACATCAAATGATAACGGAACAGCCCCTGTAACAAGCCAAGACAAAAACAAAGTTAAAATTCCTACATGGCCCAGTTAACCACAAACCAGTAATCTCCGATATCAAAGAGCTTGTTAAAGAGAATTTCACTACTAAACTCAGTGGGACATCACTAAAAATTAATCGCACCTGCCAGAACGACTACCGAGCGTTAGCCAAATTCTCCTATCGAATGAGATAGCATTCCACACTTTCCAAGATCCAAATGAAAAACCGCTATCAGTAGTCATTAGAAATGTACCACTATCCTTATCTGACAAGGAAATAAATGAAGTACTAGCTGCATTTAATCTCCCAATACTTAGTATTACAAGACTGCTTAATAAACAAAAACATCCTGTCCCCGTTTGTGCCATACGCCTCACAGCCAACGAGAAAGCAAATGAAATCTATAAAATCGACAAGATCTGCAATTCAATAGTCAAGATTGAACCACGCAAAACAACAGGAGATACGTCTCAGTGCCATAGATGCCAGCGCTACGGTCACAATAAGAACTACTGTCGCCTACAGCCAAGATGCTTGAAGTGCCTAGGTAGTCATATGTATAACAACTGTGATAAAGATAAAAGTAGATCTACCTGCGTCAACTGTGGAGCAGACCCCAGCTAACTTCAGAGCCTGTAAACACTTCCAAGAATTAAAATCGTCTAAAAACAACCTACGTACCCGGATCGGCCCACCAAGCAAAACTAACCAAGCATTCCCAGTTATCAACCTTAGTAACTCCCCCCCCTTAAAAAAATTCCAATGGCCCATACCCCACCAATAAATCATGGAAACCAACAGCAGACACTTCAAATACCGAGCCAATTACCTAAACTATCTTAACTTCAATCATTAACCTAATACAACCCTATCTAGCTAAAATCAAACATTTTATATTAAATAATCTGCTACCTCTCCTCCTAAATGGATTAATCTTAACAAAACACTTATTCATTTAAAAATCCTAAACTAGAATGCTAATGGCATTAAGTCCCAACAAACCTTATTTACTAGCTTTCTTACAAGACACAACATAGACGTCGCTTGTATCACAGAAACACACTTAACTTCAACCGACAACTTCAAAGTATCAGGCTACCATTGCTACCGAGCTGACAGAGTAGCAAGATTTCCTTCTGGATGAGTTGCTATTTTCGTAAAACCAGAAAATTATACAGAATGAAGTACCAACAATTAATGTAACTAATCTCGAGACGATCGCTGTCAAAATTAAAACTCATGATGGCAGCTACGTCAAAATTATTAGCGTCTATCGACAACCAAACAAACAATTACTAGACACCGATCTATATGAAATATTCAATAGCGCAGATCCCACTTTACTGATTGGAGACCTAAATTCTAAAAATACCTTATGGGGCTGTAGAACTAACAACCCAGCTGGAATCAAGCTTGATACCGTCGAAACAGCGCACGCTCTCCAGATAATGGGTCCGGATGAGCCAACTTATTTTCCCTACCGGATAGACTACCTTCCAGATATTTTGGACATAGTTGTAAGAAAAAAATTTACTGCAGATATCTCTCAAATAGTACATGCTGAACTAGACTCAGATCATCTAGCGGTTATAATTTCTTTTACTACAACCCCCTTCTACAGACCAAACGAACCCAGGTTAATCAATGCAGTAGTCGATTGGATCAACTTTCAGGAAACCCTTGACAAACATCTTAGATATCCCAACGATCACCACAGATGAAATTGAATAAACAATAACTGAAATAACGACAAATATATGAAAAAGCGTCCAAACAGCTACTCTGCCTAGAATCAGAAGAACAACCGCGAACCCTAGAATCCCACCTTCATACATAATCAATTTAATAAAACAAAAGAGCAAACTCAGAAGAGAATGGCAGCGTACCAGAAATCCGGCAACTAAAAACTTAGTTAACAATTTATGTCCATCGCATTAAACAGGAACTGGACAACTACAGAATTCAGACGTACCAAAAGTTTATTAACACCTTTGAGCCAGGGGATCCGGGCCTATGGAAAACCACGAGGAAAATCTTAAGACAACCCCAAGAAATACCCTCCATAACATCAAATGGTCTAATATATAACTCGGATGAAGAAAACTGTGAGGCATTTGCCGACCATCTACAAAAAACCTTCACCTCCAATACCCATCATGATTCTTGCTTTGCAAATTTAACTGTTAGACACATAGAAACCCACCAACCGATAGCTGGAGAACAGATGAAGCCAACCTCACCTAAAGAAATAATCGAAATAATCAAAATACTTCCTCTAAACAAATCCCCAGGTGAAGATGGAATCTCCAACATCATCCTCAAAAATCTGACTCGCAAAGCCTTAGCATACATAGCAACACTTTTTAATGCTTGTTTAAGGAACGGCTACTTCCATAATCAATGGAAACATGCTCTTGTTTTACTTTTTCCCAAACTCGGCGAAAACAAGAAAAACATTTCTAGCTATCGGCCTATTAGTCTTCTTTCGACACTATCGAACTTGCTCGAAAAAGTGATTTACACTCGGCTCACTAATGAATCGAGACACTGGAGCTGCTACCAAAGTTCCAATTCGGATTCAAAAGGAGACACTCTACATGCCATCAGCTCCAAAGGATCGTCGAAACTATTGAAGCAGGATATGAAAACAAGCAATACGCAGTGACATTTTTCGTTGACTTAGCACAAGCTTTCGACCGTGTGTGGACAGAAGGTCTTAAATACAAGATATCTAAACTGCAATTACCAGAATATCTAAAAGCAATCTTGTTTTCATTCCTAGATAACAGAACTTTTGCAACTAAAATTCACGCTACAGTATCCACAACCCGACATATTAGAGCTGGAGTGACTCAGGATAGTATCCTGAGCCCAATACTATTTAATATTCTTCTTAGTGATATACCCAGCATCAAAGCGAATCTGGCATTATATGCAGACGACACCGCATTGCTAGTCAGAAACAAAAATCTACTAGTATCGATATCCCAGCTACAAACCGCCACAAACACTCTAGCCAGATGGATGAAACAATGGAACCTAACAATCAACTACGATAAATGCGTCGCAAACATTTTCTCACTTAAACGCATCATTGACCCACCACTAGTCTCAATCAACAACAATCCTATTATCTGGAATCCTAAAACGGAAGCAGTGAAATACTTAGGTCTGTACTTGGACACTCGCCTAACTTGGAGATTTCACATAATTAAAAAACTAAATGAGGGCCATACGAGACTAATACAGTTATATCCACTAATTAACAGAAAATCTTCACTCAAAATTGAATGTGCTACTCTACTCTATAAATCTTTAATTCCGCCACTAGTTCTCTATGGCTGTCATCTGGGGGAACACATCAAAAACAAACTTAAATAAAATCCAAGCCCTGCAAAACAAAATCCTCAGGATCTCCGTCAATGCCCCATGGTTCATTACCAACTATCAACTTCACTCTGACCTCGGCATATCTACAATTCACGAACATATTAAACAGTTAACTTAAAAATGCCACGACAATATTGACAATTGTAATGGTGCAGTGTATTATAAACTTGGTCAAAAACAAATACACACGCGATTGAAGCGCAAATTACCTCAAGATATTTATCTAATATCAAGTGATTCTGATGGTGATTAACTGACTTATTTCATCTACCATACTGTGTATAAATTAACTATTGTAACTTGTATTTCTAAGCGGTGATATTAACCTTTCTGTTATTCTGATTTTTGTCATGTATTAGTACATATGAATTAACGCTACCATGAATAACAATCAATTTGTTGAACTGGTAAATAGATAATAGATAATAGGCAACGCCAAACTTCAAACCTTAGAACTGGAAAACCTCAAATTTAAAAAATGAATGTCCACAATAAAAATGTAAACTTAGTTCACTATCAGCACAAAAATGTTGAAAGTTTACACGAAAATAATCTGCAAAACCGAGATCAAGTAACTTTCGAAACCGCTGTAAATACAGATATAGATTTTTTTTACATGAAAAGAAGTTTCTCTTGAATTACTTAACGAAAATCTTTAACAACGCTGTAGAATTAATTCGAAAAGCTTAATAGATTCTGCTGTAAATCAACAGTTTAACGAAAAACTTAAGAAGTTGCATGAAAGGCCATCAAATTATTTTGTTTCAGAAAACGTTAATGTATAACAAATTAAATAAAACCAGGAGATGCCAATTCAAAAGACATAGAACCGGAACTAAATAAATATCGAGTAAATCAGGTAGTTATAAAATGGAAACACCTAGATATCAAGCTGACTCTTCAACTCGAGATAGGAGCGACAGAGAATCTTCGTTAAAAGGTTCCGGTACAAATTTTGAAACTTTCCTAATACTGAAAGTAAATACGAGTATCTCTTCACTAATTTTCGATGATCTGTTCTGTTGGTTACATTTGAACCATCTATTTCAGCAGTTATTCTTGGAGCAAACTCCCAGACGTAACTTTCGCTGATTCTTCTATCAATAAAATTTATCTATATGTAAATTCATTTTATGGATCTGTCAGATTAGACATGCTGTCTAGATGCCCTCTTCGGTTATATTCAGAAATTATTTGCGATTGTCTGTACCAACCAAATTTTGAAGAAGCTAAGGAATTTCTATCTCGACGTTCAATAATAATCATGGATTCTCGATTCCTCTGCTTTTCAGCCAGTTTTTACCTGTTGGGTAAAGGCCTCTCTCACATTAAGCTTGAAAAGCAATTGACATTTTAACCAACATGGATAAAAAGGATTAAGGGAATGCCATTAAGAATGATCCCCAGCTAATAAATAAAGAAAAAAGGGATGCCCATGCATTATTAGGACATACTGGAAAATCGGAAGGACATGTTCAAGACGCTATTGATGAAGCTAATGAATATGTAGAACCAATTGGGTTGTCAACACTATACGTAGGGTTCTATAACACTTTTTCAATAAAGGGAAAGTATCAAAAGTAAACAAAACCAAGATGTACGAGTCAATTTTAGTACCGATGTTCATATTAGGAAGTGAGTCGTGGGTTCTATCAAACGGTATAAAATCCATAATGGAGGCGCTTGAAATGAAAATACTAAGATAATAAAAGAATTTGCAAAATAAGAAGTGAGACAATAAGAAAATGAAGAAGGACGTGGAATAGCAATATAGCTAACACATTAAAGTGAACTGAACTGGAATCAAATAAAGAAGATCCAAGGCAGAAAAAGATGGAGAAGGCGTTAAAACCTCTAGAGGTGGAAAAGGTCTTTAGAGATTGTTATTTCAAATATCTAGAACATGATGGTTTAAGACACTAGTTTTCAAAACAGATTTTTCCAGGGTGTGCTGAGGTATCCAAAGCTTCAACAGATCATTACGGCCACATGCAGTTCGACAGTTTTGAGAAGTGGGTTGAATATATTTCACCAAAATTGCCTAAGAACTGGGTAATAGTAGCAAAGAAGTGGACACACCAACCTCGCTAAAAAGTGTTGGTCTCGGTAGTTAAGCAACGCTAGGCCGGGTTGCCACTTAGATGGATGTCTGATCAATAGTCATGCTAAGGTCACAGCAAGCTGTTCCTCGGAGAACAGGTTAAGCCATCGGTCCCAGTTATCATTTCGGTGACAATTGGATTACATCAGGGACGCTAGGGCAATACGAAAACTCTGACACATGGTTTTCCACCACATGTCACACAATATTAACATGAATAATTAAATTCAAAAATGATTTTCTGTTAATTCGCCTTAGAACACAACATTCTCTGTCTGCTATGTTACAAGTATAAGCTGAATGTGCGTATCTCGAGCTGATTTGGGTTTACGAACCAAGAAGCTTGATAAACAAAGTAATTAATAAAATTATCCGGGACACACAAAAAAAGTTGCCATAAAGAAAGTCGGCGTCTACCTTATCGAGAATATTATACTATAAGAATAGATAAAGTTATGAAGTTTGCTATCGATGACTTAGTTATTGTTAGTCAGAGTTCCAAAAGTGTCACTATGTGTTACAGATTCCGAGATGTGTATACTACATATGTTGCAGTTTAAAGCTGAGTTAAGAAACACTAGCAATGAACTAAAGTGCGCGACTAGTTTAGTGAAGAAAGTAGAAAGGTATTTCTCTGTAAGTTTATCTGCTACCCCTCTATCAGAATAGATTTTACCATAAAAATAGCGTGAAAATTATGGACAAGTTATTAAGCGCCACTTGCAACCTAAGCTTGACAATGTTGTGGCAAACTAATCGACTAGAAAAGGCCTGAAAGTGCGCAGCAAGCGCCTGAAGTAAACATAAAGAGAAAAGGCGTAAGATTTTTGTCGATAAAATGTTCAATCCGTAAAGAACAAATATTTGAAACAAAATATAAAGGCTTAGCAAGTATACACCTGTATACACATTCTGATCAACAATACAAAAATCAGACTCAGCCAACACCGTGGAAGAAATTGAGCAAGACCTACGTGGCATTTTAAATGATATGGGATTATTCTAAAATGAGACAAGGCTTGGGACCTCCAAAAAATAAACATAATTCCGACAGTGAAGATCGTTTAGACAAGCGTCAGGTGGATAAAGAGGAGGAAAACCTAGAACAGGGAGTTAATAATAGAAACTGTTAGAATATCTCATGAACTACAACAACGTAGAATAGAAACACATTATCATAACGAGGCAGAAAACGAGCAGGAACTAGCAGAAAATAGTAATTCCCTACAAGATGAATCTAAGGTCGCTGGAAGCTCTTCCATTTTAAAATCTAAGAACGACTCGGACTCTGGATATGAAAATAAAGATGATGTTTTAGAAGAAAAATTTAGAAAATAAAAGGGGTGTATCAAAAATAAACATTTCGAACTATCAAAGTGAAGGAGAAGCTTATAAACGAAGTAAACGACAAGAACAAAGCGCATAAGTTAATGACATCATGAAAGGTTTAGAAAAGTCTGGCGAGTTAACGGTTAGTGGTAACAAATTATTTCTTGCTGCTTCAGAAAATGGCCCAGAAGCAGTAACACATATGGATCACTGCAGCACCACAATGAATTCAAGTGGACAAAAATACGGACTGAGTGAATCAAAATACGAAACAGACATGGAGCGAAATCTGCATGCAGAAATTGGCGCCATAAAGATAGATTAAACGTGAAATTGCATCTTTAAAATGGAACAATGTAGAAACTGCCACAAACAACCGAGGAAGCCAACGAAAACGCGATGCTTCTACTACCCTCTTAGATGAAGAAATAGGTGATGTAAATCCATAAGAACATTTCAAAGAAAAATTACTTCCTTACATTCGACGTAAGAGGAACTTCGAGGGCATAGAGGAACATAAGGGAGGAAAACGTGGATTGCAGGACTTTCCGACCTTAAAAAATATCGATACTAATGATTACCTCGAATTAAATTAAGAGCTAAATACAGAGAATGATCATGATTTTAGCAATTTTAAGAGGAATTAAACACCATTGCACAGCAAGAAGTATTTTTTTATGGTTATGCATCTGATATTAATACGGATAAGCATCGACACAATTTAGAGTTATCGGAAGATGTTGTAAAGGTTAGTGAAAAGAGTATCGAAAATAATTATGTTCAACATTGCTTTCATAGCCAAACTATGCAATTCCGTCAACACCACGCATTGAAGAAGAAGAGAAATAATCTCATTCGCTAACTAAGCGTAGATATAATGTTACTGCTGTCAATAATTCAGATAATATGCAGCGTCAAACTTCTAACATTATAACTGCAAAACCACAAATTCAAGAAAATGAAAGCAAACCGCAGATAGTATGGACTAGAAAAAAACGAGGAAATGCTTTAATGTTAGACGAAAATGTTGCTTACTTACCATATCGCCCTGAGGAAGAAAACGTCGACGATGAAGGAGACGAATTTTAAAATGACGGCTTTGATTATTGTACTGCAAGTTTACAAAAACGCGAGGCTGGTTATAACTATCAATGTAGACGTACGCCAGATTATGATAATATCCAAGATTCCGAAGTGCCAGAAGGTTATTCCATAAATTACTATCAACCAGAGCAAAAAAGTCCGTTGTCAAAATAGGTTCCAAAGCTGAATTCGGAAGTGTATGGAAACCCTTCTGCAGGCTACTGAGTGATAATTGTTTCCTTCAAGTGCATATGTTCATCGACAGCAAAACTTGGACCACCTGGTTATGGGGGTGGCCCTGTCCTGCATTATTTAGCATCCGCTAAAGGAAGAAACATACGGCATTTAGATAATAAGAAGAACCACAGACTATTGCAGATCTGTCTGATGTAGATTTATTTGGTGCGCTACAACAAAGTTGTGTAGGTGAACTTTCAGGATATAAAAGAGAAGGGATGATATACTTAATGTTAAAAAGAAAGTCTAGAGTACAATTTAATTGTATTTATACCTTAGGTTTAGTGTATGTACTATTTCTGTAAATAATAAATACGCAATATTCTATTATTATATTTATTTCAAATATTAACTACAGACAATCTAACGCACTATTATGCTTTTGTTTGCTTATTTCTACAAAATCTGCTAAACTAATTGGGAAACTTTGCCTCAGTGGACCAATCTATCTACTACATCAGTGAATTGAATTTGTGTATATTGTTGATTGGTAAGGTGTATACCACTTCTCATTAAATACAATAACACACCCATCTTTTCTGCATCAGTTTTCATACGACAGCCCGATCCAGTTAGATATCGCCGAAATCCTTTCTATGTATGCGGTTACGAGTCTATAGCTGCAAATTAAAACATTCAGGAACAGTTTCAAAGAGAGTGTCTTGCGGGCGTAGGGGTGATTTCTAGGTTATCTGACTAAGAAACATTTACAATGGGAACATCTATATTTTGAAGGAAAACAATAAATCTGTGAAACGGTACTGAAAAGTCTAAAATTAATGCGTGGGACTTTTCTAATTTACTAGGTTTTCGATGCAATTACTGCCGTCAACTGTAAAAAATCGTGCAGGCTGCGATACGAACGATAGAATTTGAGTTTTGTTTACAGTTGTAAGAACTGTTGAATTTTGATATGTAAATTTGTATATCATATTATGAAAATATACGTTTTGCTATCTTTTACATCAATAGGTTTTACAGTATTAATCAGTGTCCGTGCCAAATCTGCATGTAATACTCAATCAAAATTTAGGCATGATGTCTTTTAACGACAGAAAAATGGTGATGTTAATTCTTTACAGAGATGACAGTAAGATAAAGTTCTATCCCGTTAAAAGAAAAAACGCACAACAATGAACAGTACGTGTGTAGCGCCACATTTTTAAGTCTTTAAGCTTTATACATAAGAGAAAAACTAGCGATTGTACGAAGAAGTATTCCTACATTTCTAGAGCTTTTTATGTTCTTGCTCTGCAGGCAAAAATCGACGCCATAAATGGAAGGTTAAACGTGAAATTGCAGCTTTACAATGCAAAAATATAGAAACTGCCACAATTAACCTAGAGAGTCAACGAAAATAACGCGATGCTTCTACTACCCTCTTAGATGAAGAACCAAGTGCTGTAACTTCACAAGACAACTTCGAAGAAAAATTACTTCCTTACATTTGACGTAGGAGAAACTTAAGAGAGCAAAACGTGGATTGCCGGACTTTTCAAACTTAAAAAATATCAATACTAATGACTGTTTCGAATTAAATGGAGAAACAATGGAGAAGATCCCGAATCCTTCATGTTTTACCAAATAGACCCTCAAGAAAACAAGTATGTCTCACAAAGCTTACAGACTTCGGATGAATAAAATAATAATATAATAATTTTAGCAATTCCAAAGAAAAAGAAATACCATTGCACAGCAAGAGGTATTTTTTTATGGTTTTGAATCTGATATTAATACGGATAAGTATCGAGACAACTTAGAGTTATCGGAAAATGTTGTAAAGGTTAGTGAAAAGAGTATCGAAAATAATTATGTTTCTGATTCAACATTGCTTTCATAGCCAAACTATGCAATTCCGTCAAAACTACGCATTGAAGAAGAAGAGAAATAATCTCATTCGCTAACTAAGCGTAGATATAATGTTACTGCTATCAATAATTCAGATAATATGCAGCGTCAAACTTCTAACATTATAACTGCAAAACCACAAATTCAAGAAAATGAAAGCAAACCGCAGATAGTATGAACTAGAAAAAAACGAGGAAATGCTTTAATGTTAGACGAAAATGTTGCTTACTTACCATATCCCCCTGAGGAAGAAAACGTCGACGATGAAGGAGACGAATTTTAAAATGACGGCTTTGATTATTGTACTGCAAGTTTGCAAGAACGCGAGGCTGGTTATAACTATCAATGTAGACGTACGCCAGATTATGATAATATCCAAGATTCCGAAGTGCCAGAAGGTTATTCCATGAATTACTATCAACCAGAGCAAAAAAGTCCGTTGTCAAAATACGTTCCGAAGCTGAAGGAGAAACTTAAGAGAGCAAAACGTGGATTGCCGGACTTTTCAAACTTAAAAAATATCAATACTAATGACTGTTTCGAATTAAATGGAGAAGATCCCGAATCCTCATGGATTACCAAATAGACCCTCAAGAAAACAAGTATGTCTCACAAAGCTTACAGACTTCGGATGAATAAAATAATAATAATTAATAATATAATAATTTTAGCAATTCTAAAGAAAAAGAAATACCATTGCGCAGCAAAAAGATTTGTTTGATGGTTATTTATCTGCTATTAATACGAATAAGAATCAATACAATTTAGAATCATCGAAAAATGTGAAAAGAGTATGGGAAATAGTTCTGTTTCTGATTCTACATTGCTTTCACAGCCGAACACTGAGCATTGAAAAAGATGAAAAATAATCTCATTCACTAAGTGTAAAGATCATGTTACTGTTGTCAGTAATTCTGATAATATGCAAAGTCAAAGTTCTAACCTTACAACTGAAAAACCTCAAATTTATGAAAAGATTGACAAAAATTAAAATGTAAAGTTAGTGCAGGACCAGCAAGAAAATGTTGAAGGTTTCCACTAAGCTAATCAGCAAAAACGCGAAGAAGTTTCTCAAGATTTACATAACGAAAATATTCAAAAACGCCATCGAATTAATTCAAAAAAATTAATAGATTCTACTGTAAATCAACATTTTAACGAACAACTGAAGAAGTTGTATGAAAGTCAACCATATTATGTTGTTTCAAAAAACATTGTTGCTATAGAAAATGAAATAAAATCAGGGGATGCGAATTCAAGACATACAACCGAAATTAAGTAAAATTTGGACTGAATCAGGTAGCTATAAAATGGAAGCAGCTAGAAATCAAGCTATTCGCATCAAGATAGTAAATGTCCGATAAGAGAAACTTCGTTAAAAGATTCCACAAGAAATTGTGAAACTAAAAATCACGAAGATATACAAAACTGTAAAAGGCGACGAACGGCCCAGGAACGTAAACCTCGACAAATAGATGAAGCAGAAAATAAAATCAATCCGCAGATATTACAAACTAGAAGGAAACGGGGAAATGCTGTAATGTTGGACGCAAATGCTGCCTAGTTACCATATTCCCTGAAAAAGAAGATATCGACGATGACGATGAAGATAACGGTTATGATTATGGTACTGCAAGTTTGCAAAAACGCGACGCTGGTTATAAAGATTAATTTATCCGTAGGCTAGGTTATAATAATATCCAAGATTACGAAGTGCCAGAAGGTTATTCCATTAATTACATTCAACCAGAGCAAAAAAGTCTATTATCAGGAAGATACGTTGTGAAGCTGAATTCAGACATTTATGAAAAGCCTTCTTCGGCCTACTATGGGAATTACTTGTTTTCTTCGGGTGCATATGTTCGTCAAAAAACGGCAAAACTTTAACCAACTGGTAAGGTTACATAGGAGAAGCCCTATG
Source organism: Agriotes lineatus (assembly GCA_940337035.1). Classification (NCBI taxonomy): domain Eukaryota; kingdom Metazoa; phylum Arthropoda; class Insecta; order Coleoptera; family Elateridae; genus Agriotes; species Agriotes lineatus. The sequence goes on from CALNHX010005029.1 coordinate 54,544, forward strand.
CTGCATCATTTAGCAGCTGTTAAAGGAAGAAACATACGGCATTTAGATAATCCTAAAAATAAGCAAAAGTATAAGCAATCATGGAAAACGACTAATGAGGACAATAAAGAAGAATCTCAGAATATTGCAGATCTGTCTGATGTAAATTTATTTGGTGTGCTACCATAAAGTTATGAAGGTGAGCTTTCACGATTTAAACAAGCTAGAGGGGATGGTAGACCTAATGTTAGAAAGAAAGTCTAGTGTACAATTTAATGGTATTTGTACTTTAGTTTTACGGTATGTACTATTTCTATTTCTAACTATACAATAAATATGCAATGTTGTACTTTAATTTAAAACTCATTAAACACTGACTTTAAATTAAATATTAAATTTATTTCAAATCATAATGCGGTTGAAAATTACCAATCTGCAGAAATAAGTAACACTCCAGAAGACGAATCTAAGGTCGCTGAAGGTTCTTTCAAATTAAAATATAAGAAAGACGTTGAAGTATACTCTGAATCTGAACACAAACGTAATGTTTTATGAGGAAACGAAGAAAATACACAATACAAAAGGGGTGTACCAAAAATAAACATTGAGAACTGCCAAAGCGAAAAAGGAACCTATACAAAAGTAAAAGAGGAGAACTAGGCACAGATATTAATGAAATCGTTAATGGGTTAGAAAAGTGTGGCGAGTTAACGATTAGTGGTAACAAATCACCTCTTGGTGCTTCAGGAAATGGCCCAGAAGCAGAAAAACATATGGATCAAATGGTTTGCTGCACTTTTTAAACCCAAAAATATCGATACTAATAATTACCTCGCTTTAATTGGAGAGTAAAATGTAGAAGAACCTGATCCCCTCATGGATTACCAAACGGACCCTCAAGAAAACAAGTATCGCCCACAAAGCTTACAGACTTCAGATGAATAAAATAATAATAATTAATAATATAATAATTTTAGCAATTCTAAAGAAAAAACAATATCATTGCGCAGTCAGAAGATTTGCTTGATAATTATTCATCTGATATTAATACGAATAAGAATCACGACAATTTAGAATCATCGGAAGATGTTGTAAAAATAGTGAAAAGAGTATCGCAAATAGTTCCGTTTCTTGTTCTACATTGCTTTCACAGTCAAACTCTGCAAGCGACCACTGAAAAAGAAGAACAACAAACTCATTCGCTAACTAAGCGTAAAAATAATGTTAGTGCAGTCAACAAATCACATAAGTAATATGAAACGTCAAACTTCTAACCTTATAACTGGAAAACTTCTAATTGAAGAAAATAACTGCCAAACTGAAAATCTAAACTTAGTTCAGGATCAGCAAGAAAATGTTGAAAGTTTGCACGAAAGTAATCTGCAAAAAACTCGTGCAAGTAACTTTCGATACCCTTGTAAATAGAGATATAGATTTACAAAAAAATGGAAAAACTTTCTCAAGATTTACCTAACGTAAATCTTTAAAAACGCGATGGAATTAATTCGAAAAATTGATAGATTCTGCTACAAATCAACATTTCAACCAACAATTGAAGAAGTGACATGAAAGTCCATCGAAGGGTGACACGTAAATATTCATGAAAAAAAAATTAACCACGCGAAATTGCGTAACCGGTCGCAATTTTTCTTACCCAGACAAACCTGCCATTTAAGCAGTTAATGTTGTTTCAAAAACGTAGGTGTTATAAAAAATTCAATAAAATTAGGGGATACCAATTCAAAGGACCTACAACCCGAAGTAAATAAATTGTAAAGTGAGTCAGGTAGCTATAAAATGCAAACAGCTAGAAATCAAGCTGACTCGTCGACTCGCGAAAATAAAAACGTGCGATAAGAGAAACTTCGTTATAAGCTTCCAGTACAAATTTTGAAACTAAAAATCAAGAAGATATACAAAGCTATAAAAGGCGACACAAGGCGCCGGGACGTTAACGTCGACAAATAGATGAAGAAGAAAATGAAAGCAAACGGCAGATATTATACACTAAAATAAAACAAGGAATTGCTGTGTAATGTTGAACGGAAACGTTGCCTACTTACCATATCGCCCTGAGCAAGAAGATGTCGACAATGAAGGAGATGAATTTGAAAATGACGACTTTGATAATTGTACTGCAAGTTTGCAAAATGCGACGCTGGTTATAACGATCAAATTAGACGTACGCCAGATTATGATAATCTCCAAGATTACGAAGTACGAGAAGGTTATTCCATGAGTTACTATCAACTAGAGCGAAAAATCCCGTTATCAAGAAGATACGTTACGAAGCTGAACGAGGGAGGCTCTATGCTGTCACATTTGGCATTTGCTAAAGAAAGAAACATACGGCATTTCGGCAATATTAAAAATAAAAAAATGTAAAAGCCATCATGGAAAATGACTAACAAGGACAATAAAGAAGAACCTCAGAATATTGTAGATCTGTCTGATGAATATTTATTTGGTGCGCTAAAACAAAGTTCTAAAGGTGAACTTTCACGATTTAAAAGGAATGTTAATTCAGATATGCAAGTTCAAACTTCTAACCTTATAACTGGAAAACCTCAATTTCAAGGAAAAGGACAACCAAAATATAAAAGTAAACTTAATGTTGAAAATTTGAAAGAAAGTGATCTGGAAAATCGCGATCAAGTAACTTTCGACACCCGTGTAAATATCAATATAGATTTAGAAAAATGGAAAAGGATTTTATCAAGATTTACATAACTAAAATCTTCAAAAACGCGATCGAATTAATTCTGAAAACTTAATAGATTCTGCTGTAAATCAATATTTTAAGGAACAACTGAAGAAGTTGCATGAAGGTCCATCGAATTATGTTATTTCAGAAAACATTGACGTTATAAAAAATTCAATGAAATCGGGGGATGCCAATTCAAAGACAACCGGAAGTAAATACGATGTTGACTGAATCAGGTAGCTAGAAAATGGAAACAGCCAGAAATCAAGCTGACTCTTCGACTAGAGAAAGTAAATGTACGATAACAGCAACTTCGTTTTTAAAGTTCCCCGTACAAATTTTGAAACTAAGAGCCAAGAAGATGTACAAAACTGTAAAGGGCAACAAAAGCTGCACGACAGTAAACGTCGACAAACAGATGAAGACGACAATGGAAGCAAACCGTAGTTTTTATAGGCTAGAAGAAAACGAGGAAATACTGTAATGTTGGACGGAAATGTTGCCTACTTACCATATCCCCCTGAGGAAGAAGACGTCGACGATGAAGGAGAAGAATTTGAAGATCGCACTGCATATTGACAAAAACGCGACGCTGGTTATAACGATAAATTTGGACGTACGCCAGATTATGGTAATATCCAAGATTACGAAGTGCCAGAAGGTTATTCCATGAATGACTATCAACCAGAGCAAACCATTCGGTTATCAAAAAGATCTGAACTTAGATGTGTATGAAAACCCTTCTCCAGGCTACTATGGGAATCACTTGTTTACTTCGAGTGCATATGTTCGTCGAAAATGGCAAACCTTTGACCAAGCATTCAGGAGCAGCGTTGAGTGTCATCAGGGCGTAGGGGTGCTTTTTAGGATATCTAACTATTAACTATTAACAATTTGTTTATAATTGGAAAGAAAACAAGAACTCTGTCAAATGGTACTGAAAGGTCTAAAATCCATGTTTCATGATGCTTTGGGAATTCTGCCATTTGCGAGGTTTTCAATGTAACTGCTAACGTCAACTGTAAAAATCGCACAGGCTGTGATACGAACTATGGAATTTGAGCTTTGTTTGCAGCTGTAAGAACTGTTGAATATTGATAGGTAAATTTGTGTATCATGTTATGAAAATATATGTTTTTCTGTCTCTTATATCACTAGGTTTTACAATATTAATCAGTATCCGTGCCAAATCTGCATAAGTATGATACTCAATAAAAATGTAGGCATGATGTCTTTTAATGACAGAAAGATGGTTATGATTAATTCTTTACAGAGATGATAATGCGGTAAGATTATATCCTGTTAAAGGAAAAACGCCTAATTACGAACAGTATGTGTGTATCACCACATTTCTAAGTCTTTTAGGCTTTACAAATAAGCAGAAAACGTAAGAATTTTTGAACAATAATTCTTACATTTCTAGAGCTCATTATGTTCTTGCTCACGAAGATCATTCAGATATGAAATATTCAGAGAATTTACGCAACTTAAGGTTCGTCTGCGCAACATTATCGAAGAGTAGATAAATCAGGGTTAGCACCAACTAAATTATAGCCAGTTAGAGAATACAATAGACTTGGATACGAACTATCGAACTTCACTTTTGCTTACAGTTGTAAGAACTGTTGAATTTTGATATCTAATTGTTTATATAATATTATGAAAATATTTGCTCTGTTGTCCGCTTAATCAATAGTTTTTATAATATTAATCAGTGTCCATGCCAAATCTGCATATGATACTCAATCAAAATCAAGGTATGATTTAATGACAGAAATTAGGTAATGGTTAATTCTTTGCAGAGATGATAGTGAGTGAAACTTATATCCGCTTAAAAGACAAATGCCCAATTACGAACAGCAAGTGTGTGGCAAAGGGTCTATCACACTCGGCAATAGGTGTACATATTTTTGGAAATAGGCGGCAATAAAAAAGCAATGTAAAAGCAATAACGAGCAGTAAAAAAATGAAAGCAATAGGGTGCAATATCTGGTAGTATACGGTAATATTGGACATTTGTTAAGAAATTTTTGAGAAACAAGGAAAATATTTCCCGAATCGATTGTGCTACATTGAAGGCCATAGACACCTCCTACTCCTTCTACGACTCACGGATATGCAGGGTGCAGAGGAGATATTCTGCAACTTGACATTTCGTGTTATAACCTGTTTCGTGTGTGAGTTCAGATGTTATAGGATATAGGTTAATCAGTAATTTTGTGCAAAAATGGGTAAGTACTAACCGATTGTGACGACGAGCAAATCATGGATTTTTTACGACAATTTATAGATTCTAAAGAGCTAGAAGGAATTAATCCAGAAATTGTTTTTTATGTCGCTAGATTTGCAGAGGATGAAATTACTGACACTGGGCAAGAATTTCCGTCAAAATATCCAAAATATGTCTTGTACGTTCTTAACGCTGATGGTTATGATAATCTCCTCTCGTTGGATTCACTTACGGACAATTTTGTCGAGAATGTATCTAATATGGAAAAATTCGTAAGAGAGGATTTACAAGCACTTATAAAACCCGATTAAAAAAAATTGTTTTGTATGCAAATAACCCAAATATATTTAAAATTACTCAGGGACACTTAGCTTTGTTGCAAACGTTGGGGAAAATGAGTAAAATTTAAATTGAAAAAAAAGCAAAAGCCAAACGTCAGGAGGTAAATCAGGAGGGCATATCTCAAGAAATACGAAAAAAAAATCAGACAAACAACAAACCAAAAGAACCGCTAGAACACATTAACAAGTTGACATTAGATTATATTAAGTCATTTTGTAAAAAAGAAATTAATGCAATGGGAAAAGATAATGCAGGTTATGAAAAGCTCAAAAACCTTTCAGAGAAATTGGATACAGTACTTGGAAATATAATTTTGAATTTGAATCTGAAAGTATTATTAAGATTAGCTGCATATATTGCGATCATATCTCCAAAGCATACTGCGTAAGTTCCAAATACGGTAAAAAAATCGGTAATGTCTAATTTTAACACACATTTTTTAAGGCTAAATTGAAAAACACTTCAATTGTTTCTTTTTTCCCAACTTCTGCAGCTTCCACATCCAAATCTGCATTATCTTCTTCCGGACCCAGTTGTTCAAGCAGTGCTTCAGTGAACAGAATTGAAATGACTCGAGATGAAATATTACCTTCAGAAGATTTTTTTGAGGATAGCGAAACTACTGATAAGACAAAAGAGGCTGGTAGTTTTTCAGTAAACCCAAAACCTCAATTTGAAGAATGGAGGGATGAAAAATATTCCATTACAGTTCGAACTAATTGACTTTTATGAAGTAAAAGAAATTACCAACAGTATTTAAAAAAAAGAGCTTGTGAAAAAAAAATGTGTGAAAATGTTCACGTCGATTCAAAAAACAACGATCAAGAAAATGCCATTGGTTTTATAATGAAAATGTTTTTCGATACACCAAAAAAAATGAATAAAAAAGAGAATTTTAGAGATTTTCGGATCCAATGAAGTTGTTAGGGTTATATATTTATTTAATTGGGGGACCAATGGTTTGCCAATTTTTAGCGAAAAACTTTAAAAACATATTTCTCTCAATTCCTACACTACGCAGATCATTAAATAACGAATCTTGCCCGCTAAGAATCATAGAAGGGGTCGTAAGGATAGACAAACTGAAAGTATTCCTAGAGAAAAGAAACCTACCTATGAAAGTCTTCATAGGCGAAGATCAGACTTCAAAAATTCAAAGAGCAAAATATGATTCTTCATCTAATAAAATGATAGGCTTTGTCGCTGACATTAATGAAAAAAGTGGATTTCCGAAAAATGATGTTTTGTCGTGAATAGTCTTAGAGATATTCAAACAGCATTTAGTGACTGGACTAATTCAAAAAATGTATATATTTTTATTGCTCAACCTTTAAAAGACAAAGCTCCACCATTCGTTCTAACCGTTTTTGGAACGGATAATAAATTTAGCAGCGAACAAGTAATGAAAAGGTGGAAATTTATTAAAAAGACAGCAGAACAACAACGTGTCGAAGTTTTGGGCTATGCATCGAATGGGGATCTCTCCGGGATATTTTAAGAAGACTAAATAGAATTCAAGTACTCAAAGAAATTAGTATTGATTTAGGTAAGCATCCATTGCATTCTATTATGCCGTTCCGATATTTTTTAATGTCGAAAAAATTAAATGTAAAATGTGAATAAAATTTACTATGGAATTTATTTTACCGCTGACAATATTGTATTTCCGAGGAAAACTCAAAATCTCGGAAGCGGTGACACTCTTTGCAATGCCCACTAACCCTCCTGTGATACCATCAAAGATATCTTACGAATAGCAAAATCAGACGCAATTAAAGATGCTAATGAATGGTAATAGGTTCCAATTCGAAAAAAAATGGACATCACTGAAATAATGGTAATTAATTCGGAAGCAGATGGTGAAGCCAGCGGTGAAGAGGTAGAAAAAGAAAGTGAAGACGTCGATGAAGTAGTAGTTTAGTTGAAATTGCAAAGGAAGTCGAAAATTTATTGGACCTGGAGGATTTGGACTTCAAAGACTACTCAACTATTAATTCCCAAAACCCCGTCCGCTTTTTGAAACATTACCCTGACTAATGGAAAAGAAAAAGAGTTAGAAAATCTAGTATGCCCTGGCTATTTGAAGAGAAGATTGTCAGCAGATCGACTCTTACGTGTGACGAGCATGTACGGGTCAAAGAGAAAACTTCAAGAAAAAACTAATCAGAAACAAGCATACAAAAATATAAACAGTAGCAAGACCGCGAGAAAAACGCAAGGGAAATATTTTACAGACTCAAATCACTCAAGCATTTGTTATCATATTACGTCTGAAGAAGGAGAAGATAGTTCTGAAGTTTATATGGAATTCGATGGAACGGACGACGAAATAGATGATGAACTTGATGACAATGAAGAAACTGACAGTGACAAGAAAGAAATTGGCTTACAGATAGACGAAGAAATGTATTATGCCGTTTATTAGACATTACGTGGTATATCGGCAGAATTTTAAAAATTACTGAAGAAAAATATCAAGTTTTTAAAAAAAAATGTACACGTTTTTGTTTGGCCAAAAGAAAATTATATTCAAGAAATTGACCCAAAATATATATCTTATGGACCCATCAGTTAGGAAGTGATCCATTTCAAATTAAAAGGAGTGACAATGATAATAAAAAAAATCAAGAGTTAAAGAGTTTTAAATTAAAATTTTTTGTTTTAAAATTTACCTGCACTAGATACTAAAACTATGCATTTACTTAGTACCTAATAAGAAAATTATCTAGATTATAAACGTTATAGATTAGTAACTGATAACGTAGGTAATTTTAAGTCAAAAACCTACTTTTAGCTTCAATCTTCAGATTAGCATCAACAGAAATTTTTACATTTTTTTTCTAGATACCAAAAAACTTTCTCATTTAAGTCAAAACTTAATTTGTAATTAGATCCTTGCGAATCTCTCCCAAGTTAACATTTTTGGTCAATGGAGCAATTCCTTGAGAAGTACGGAGATTTACAGCAATAAGGGTAATAATTAGGCAATAAGGGCAATATTTAGGAAATTTCTGCAACAGTTTTCAAATGAAGGCAATAGTATCAGCAATATGAAATACGTACATTATATTGCCGATAAAGGTAATAGGTGTACATCTTTGTGAGTTTGATAGACCCCTTGGTGTGTGGCGCCACATTTCTGAGACTTTTAAGCTTTACAAATAAGAGAAGAAATGTAACTATTTGACGAACAAATATTCTTACATTTCTTGTTATGTTCTTGCCTATGAAGATTATCAAGATGGGGAATATTCAGAGCGTTTAAACAACTTAGAAGGTTCGTCTGCGCAACATTATCGAAGAGTAGATGATCCACGGCTAGCACCAACTAATTTACAGCTAGTTCGAGAATACAATGGACAACTGTAATCGCTCTTTGAGAGACAATTAGACTTAGAGAAGCAGATTTTGCAAAATTAAATCAATAAACGGGCAGATCGGTTGCTTAACGGAAATCTGACTTTCTGTTAGTTCTAGCTCAAGAAACCTACGGAATGGTTTATCGAAAAGGGAGACTCGTGGGAATTTTAGAAGTACTTTTACTTATATTGTATTTGTACTTAAACTACTTATTTCTTTCAGCCGTATCCTTCAGCATGTAAACTGTCTCCTTCGTTGAACATGACAGAAGGAATAAAAGACACAACATCTACCCAAGCCTACATCTAATATACGACAATCCATAGACCCACGATACTCCAAGATTAAGTTATCGAACAGGAAAACAACCTAGCAGTGATTGGGGCTCGGCAAAATATGCAAATTCACAAGACGCTACCGCGGATTCCAATGAAAAGTATCCGATGATTTTAAAATATTTCAAAATAGATGATAAACTGAGTGGTAATAATAACTCATACAAGCGCGATAACCTACAACAATCAATATTAACAGGTAAAAACCATGCAGACATTTTAAATCAAAATCTGTAAATAAAATTTTAAACAAGATTAAGAACAAGAATCCAGGAAATAACTTGAAAAAGATTTGCAGTTCGAAGACCGGCTGGTTTAATAAAAATGAAAAGTTTAACTGATGACAACACATCCGCACTTAAGTCTGTTTTAGACCAAATACAAAATTCAGACTCAGCCGACAAAGTGGAAGAGATTGAGCAAGACATACATCGTATTTTAAATATCAGATTAGTCGAAAATGAAAACAAAGCTTCAGACCTCCAAATAAATTAGACGTAACTCCGACAATGAAGATCGTTCGGGCAAGCATCAGGTCGATAAAGAGGGCGAAAACTTAGAACAGAGACCTAATAAAATAGACACTATTAGAACATCAACATGAATTAATGAATTACAAAAATCTGTAATGATGATACTGAGGCTGAAAATAAGCAATCTGCAGACCAGGAAGTAGCAGAAAAAAGTAACACCCTAGAAGATGAATCTAATATCGCTGGAAGTCCTTCCAAATTAAAATCTATTAAAAACATCGCAGTAGGCATGAAATGTTTAGAAAAGTTTGGCGAGTTAACAGTTAATGGTAACAAATCACCTCTTGCTACTTCAGAAAATGGTCCAGAAGCAGAAAAACATACGAATCACTGCAGCACCACAGTGAGTTCAACTGGAGGAAAATCCTAACTGAGTGATAGCAAATACGAAACAGAATGAGCGAACTCCACATGCAAAAATTGACGCCATAAAAGAAAGGTTAAACCTGAAATTGCAGCTTTACAATCGAAAAATGTAGAAATAACCAAGAAAGCCAACGAAAAAAACGAGATGCTTCTACTATCTCTTAGATGAAGAAACAAGTGCTGTAGATTCATAAAAACACTTCGAGGAATTACTTCCTTACATTCGACGTAGAAGGAACTTAGGGAGCATAGAAGAATTTTAGAGAGCAAAACGGGGATTGTCGGACTTTTCAAACTTAAACAATATCCATACTAATGGTTACTTCGAGTTAAATGGATAGGAAAATTAAGAAGATTATGATCCCATCAAGGAAACAAATATCTGTCACAAAGCTTACATGATTCCGATGGAGACACTAATAATTTTCGCATTCTAAAGAAAAGAAATACCATTACGCACCAAGAGGATTTGTTTGATGGTTATGCATCTGACATTAATACGCTTAAGAATCAAGACAATTTAGAAGAATCGGAACATGTTTTAGATGTTAGTGAAAAGAGTATCAAAAATAGTTCTGTTCCTGATTCTACATTGCTTTCAGAGCCAAACTCTGCAATTCTGTCAACACCAAAGATTGAAAAAGAAAACTCATATGGTAACTAGGCGTGAAGATAAGCATACTTAATTAATCAACTTTTTGACTAAAAATCTCTTAGAAAATTCAAATTATGTAATCATTTCGTGCAGATTATTTTACTGCTGTCAATAATTCAGCTAATAGGGAACGCCAATCTTCAAACCTTAGGACTGGAAAACCTCAAATTTAAAAAATGAATGTCCACAATAAAATGTAAACTTAGTGCAGGATCAGCACGAAAATGTTGAAAGTTTACACGAAGGTAATATGCAAAAACGAGATCAAGTAACGTTCGACACCACTGTAAATACAGATATAGATTTTTTTTAAATTAAAAAAGTTTCTCTTGAATTACTTACCGAAAATCTTTAACAACGCTATGGAATTAATTCCAAAAGCTTAATAGATTCTGCTGTAAATCAACAGTTTAACGAAAAACTGAAGAAATTGCATGAAAGGCCATCAAATTATTTTGTTTTAGAAAACGTTAACGTTATAAAAAATTAAATAAAACCAGGAGATGTCAATTCAAAAGACATAGAACCGGAACTAAATCAAATATGGAGTAAATCAGGTAGTTATAAAGTGGAAACACCTAGATGATTTTTGAGGCTTTCACGGCCATTGTCATTAAGTAACAAACGACTTCCGGGATTGGACCGTGTCATGATTGAGATCGAAGAACTCAACGTTTCGCCCACTTTCGTAAGGGCTTCATCAGGAGGAAAAAGCAAAAGAGCAGAGCCAGAGGCGAAACTCTTTGCAAGGGAAGGGATAGAAGAGCACGGTAACTCAACGTGTGAACCACGTTAGAGGCGAAACTCGACTGATTCTTCTATCAATTTATCTATATGTAAATTCATTTTATGGATCTGTCAGATTAGACATGCTGTCTTAGATGCAAGGTTTGTATATTGTAGGTTGCCACGTAACTCTGAAGTGAAGTACGCGGGCAGGGGAAGGTGGCGCGTCATCCAGTATGCAGACTGCTTGTGCGGTTACCAAGCTTATATGCTAACGTGTATGTTGATAGCTTGTTTCTTTATTATTAGTTGCATTTTCTGTTATTTCTGGACCTAAAAACTGAATTTACATTAGTGTAGTTATATTCTATAGTGGGTGTAGTTAAGGGATTATCAGAAAAAGATGGGCTAAAATATTTTGCGGGATTTTTAGCGAAAAAGTTTTTAATAAAACACCCAGATCTTGGAACGTATACTAAAAATTCTGAACCAATGACTTTGCACTCATATAGTATGCCTTCTTGGGTGCACAGTCTGTCATTTGGAAGATTAATTAAACCATCTAATAATTGGTTTCTAGAGGTGATCAGAATGGAAGCATATTTTCAAAAATTTCACCAAAGAACTTTCAAACCCGATACACAAATCGTTTTAAAAACCATAAACTATTTGTACAAAAAAGTAAATGTTCATCGGGAAATTGTTAGGGAGTATTCTAAACTAAGAATATTGATTAGAATCAAATATCTGAACACCTCAAGAAAAAATAAAATCGTTTTAGGTAAAAAACGTGGAAGAGATTCAGATCTAGGAAAAAAATTTGCAAAAAAATTTAAAAAAATTATATTATAAAAGTTTGTTAATTTTGTATTCTAGTAAATATATCATGATTGCTTTCAGTGTTTTAGTCTAATTTACACACAATATACATTAATAAACAACATTTGCATTAAAAAATCGTAGTTTTTTCAATTGTGTTTTACTTGATATCAATATTTGGATTGTGTATTTCATCTTTCTTCAGTAGGTAACTATCATACATAGTCTTTTGTTTCTAGATTTTTTATTTAGTTTTGTTTTTTGTATTTATCGTTTAAGGGCACAGCTTAAATTTACAGTCTTCTAGAACTGGCTGTTACTAATCAGAAATACCTACTTGATAGTTCAGAATGGGTAATTGTTATTTATTTAAAATAATTGTTTTTTGAAACATTTTACTTGCAAAGCATGTAGATATCTATAATTCATCATTAAATTTAGGAAGTTCAGCGTGTTTGAAATGTTATGAAATTTTGCTGTGCACCAATAATCATGGATTGTCGATCCCTCTGCTTTTCAGCCAGGTTTTACCTGTTGGGTAAATGCCTCTCTCACATTAAGCTTTTACATTT
>CALNHX010005029.1:67187-115322 GCA_940337035.1 Agriotes lineatus
CTTAAGAGAGGCAACAGATGAACCAATGCTACAGGACGATAATGAGAGTAATAAAAAATTTATAGAACCAGATAAGAATTATTATTACGATTCGCAAGATAAATATGAGTATAAATTGTGCTCGTTTAAAGGAAAAATGATCGGGCAACACTACAAAACCATGCAGGCCAAACACGAAGCGCTCATTTTTAAAATTTCCCCAGATAATGCAAGCACAGCATTGAATAATCCATAGAGAATGGCTACGAGGACATAAAAGTCGAGGAGACGAAAAATCGAAGGAAAACAATTACTTACCGGTGCAGGCTAGTGCAAGTTAGTAGGAAAGTAATGGTTTATTGCTGAATTGGTGATCTATACTGAACCAAATATAGCTACTTCAGAAACAGACACACTTCATCTGATCATGAAGAAGCTACTTTGGTCTTAGACTCTACAAAGCGGCGAGCGAGATCAGGTAATCCTAAAGTAGCAGCAGTAATTGAAAAATCAGATTTGTCAAAACTTGCAGCATCGAAGTAAAAGGAATTTTTTGTTTCAGAACACGAACCCTTAGAGACAACGGAATTAAGAGCAACGACAGGACAAATAAATAGAAGAAAGGGTTTTGTAGATACCAAATGCACAACTTCGAACTCTAATAGTTTGTCATCTAACAAACGAATTGTTTCCAAAAGAAATTTAAAATCACAACCCAACTATAGAGAAGACACTGACGAAGAACTCTTCCCGCCTGTGCCTGAACCAAAAGACAAACCTTCCAAGCAAGAACAGCCGCAGACAGATTTCATTCAGAAAGAGGTCGTAGGCAAAAAAGCGAGACAGTGACGAAAATAGACGAGAATTGGACATCAAGTGTAACAAAAAAGATCCCCAAGAACAAGTTACATGCCAATACAACCACTTCCATGCATTCAATAGATGCGAATCAATTGTCTGTGTCTGACTTAAGAGAGGCAACAGATGAACCAATGCTACAGGACGATAATGAGAGTAATAAAAAATGTATAGAACCAGATAAGAATTATTATTACGATTCGCAAGATAAATATGGGTATAAATTGTGCTCGTTTAAAGGAAAAATGATCGGGCAACACTACAAAACCATGCAGGCCAAACACGAAGCGCTCATTTTTAAAATTGCCCCAGATAATGCAAGCACAGCATTGAATAATCCATAGAGAATGGCTACGAGGACATAAAAGTCGAGGAGACGAAAAATCGAAGGAAAACAATTACTTACCGGTGCAGGCTAGTGCAAGTTAGTAGGAAAGTAATGGTTTATTGCTGAATTGGTGATCTATACTGAACCAAATATAGCTACTTCAGAAACAGACACACTTCATCTGATCATGAAGAAGCTACTTTGGTCTTAGACTCTACAAAGCGGCGAGCGAGATCAGGTAATCCTAAAGTAGCAGCAGTAATTGAAAAATCAGATTTGTCAAAACTTGCAGCATCGAAGTAAAAGGAATTTTTTGTTTCAGAACACGAACCCTTAGAGACAACGGAATTAAGAGCAACGACAGGACAAATAAATAGAAGAAAGGGTTTTGTAGATACCAAATGCACAACTTCGAACTCTAATAGTTTGTCATCTAACAAACGAATTGTTTCCAAAAGAAATTTAAAATCACAACCCAACTATAGAGAAGACACTGACGAAGAACTCTTCCCGCCTGTGCCTGAACCAAAAGAAAAACCTTCCAAGCAAGAACAGCCGCAGACAGATTTCATTCAGAAAGAGGTCGTAGGCAAAAAAGCGAGACAGTGACGAAAATAGACGAGAATTGGACATCAAGTGTAACAAAAAAGATCCCCAAGAACAAGTTACATGCCAATACAACCACTTCCATGCATTTAATAGATGCGAATCAATTGTCTGTGTCTGACTTAAGAGAGGCAACAGATAAACCAATGCTACAGGACGATAATGAGAGTAATAAAAAATGTGTAGAACCAGATAAGAATTATTATTACGATTCGCAAGATAAATATGAGTATAAATTGTGCTCGTTTAAAGGAAAAATGATCGGGCAACACTACAAAACCATGCAGGCCAAACACGAAGCGCTCATTTTTAAAATTGCCCCAGATAATGCATAAGTCGAGGAGAAGAAAAATCGAAGGAAAACAATTACTTACCGGTGCAGGTTATTGCAAGTTAATACATGTAGGAAAGTAATGGTTTATTGCTGAATTGGTGAGCTGTACTGAACCAAATATAAATTGTATGGCTTTGCAGTTATTTAAGAAATAAAAAAAATTCCTCGTGAAATTAAAGAACGAACTGCACAACGTAATATTCACGAACAGCCTTAAATTGAGATCCTCAATATTGTATTTGATAGGCCCAAAAGATTGTATGTTAATAAAAAAATTAAAAAGGCAAAAAGTAGGAACAAAAAAATAATACCAGTTAGGTCCAGAAAGTGTACAAGATTTTTTTTTAAATATGTTTATTGCACAATGCGTTTCTACATAGTCGCCATATTCAAACATTTGTCGTATCTTGCCACCATTTTTTGCATTTCTTCATCGCATAAATTCACCGCTAAGTCATTCTGCCACTCCCGTACAGCATCTTTTCTCCCCTCATCCTTCCTTAGGCCCTGTCCCCTCAAACATTTTTTTACGTTGAGAAACAGGTGATTACCGTTAGAAGCAAGGACGGGACTAGTTGGAGGATGCTGAAAAACTAACCACCCTGTTCGAGTACTGCACGGGTACGGGCAGCAATATATAGTTTTACAGTTCGTGTAAGAGACAAACTCCAGCAGTAAATAACTCACGTGTCAAGTTTACAGAACTTCACAGACGCCGAGATTTTCAATTTAAAAAAAACCGCAAAACAAGTAACCCTAGAATACATATTAACAACTTGCGTATTGAAAGCAGACTATAATCTTAGTAATAGCAGCTGATTCAAACAGTTGCATATGGCAAGTTTGATGCTGTGACCACCTACTATGATAAAGTAGATCAAACATTGTTCTTTGACGTCAATGAAAGAGTTTGACAAACCAATTTGAAGCAACAAAATGATCGTGTTACCTGTGCTTCGGCGGTACAAAAGCTTCTGATACCAGAGCAGAAATTCTGGTTTCCATTCCCAGGCCTCACTGGACATTAAATTCTAGTATAGATTCCACCGGGCTTGGGCAACCATGGGGATTTAATGTGTAATGCCTCCTCACAGAAGAAAGGGTGATGTTCCAACAGTGGAGATGTACGATTAAGGCTGACAACTTTTTAAGAACCTTGTGATAATAAACATACCAAACCAATTACCTATTACTATACCTGGGTCACAATCAGAGGATTGGAAGAAAAGGAAATGAGAAATACATTTACTAACTTTCGTACGCAATTAGTTTCTGTATAAGTATATAAAGTAACAAAATTTTAATTTTTCGAATTAAATTAATTAGAAACAGTAATGTAATGTTTCAGTTACATTAAAGGAATTGTGTAGCTTACCAAATGTAGATTTGAATATACAGTATGTTCCCGGATTGAGTCTACAAGAGGAAATTAAATTTTATTTTTAGTTTTACATGAAAATGTTATAGAAATTAAAATTCCTGCTTGGTTTGTAGAGCATGTTAAGAATCTTTTCAGTTTTTGAAAAACAAGTCGGCCTTAACAGTAAAGCGAAAACTATTTTCTTTCCAGGCCAACTACCCTTTTTGTTCATGATACGGCAAAATTTTACTAAGAAAAGTTGTTCAGAATGAGGCATTATGGCTCTATACACATTTTCAGGAAGATCAACCTACTTAGATTAAGGAAGACCCACCTACTAAGATTAAACAGAAATTTTTTTGCAATTAAATGAAATAAATTGTATTTATTAAAGATTTTGGTTTAATCTAAGTAATTAGATCTTCCTGAAATGTTGTATAGGGCCATAATTTATCATTCTGAACAACTTTTCTTGGTAAAATTTTGCCATATCATGAAAAAAGGGTAGTTTACCTGAAAAGAAAAGTTTTCGTTTCACTGTCAAGTAAAGTAATGTTCGGGCACTTCATTCCATGTAGGAACATGGCCTGAGATAAGGTGAGTCAGGGTCGCCGAAATATCGGGCACGCGTTAACGGCGTACTGGGTGCTGTGTTTAGCATCACGCCTTCGACGACTGCCTTACTTTCTCTTCTACCACAACTGTGGTTTCGGTACCCAATTTTTAAAGCGACTGGGTGGGTCGCCCGTCAGTTGCCAGATGTAGGGACTGAACCCTGTACCGTGGTACCGCAGTGTGACGCCCTAACAGCTTGGCCACGCTGGCGACTTCAATGTCAAGGCCGACTTGCTTTTTCAAAAACTGAAAATATTCTTAAAATTCTCTTCAGACGAATCAAGACCACAATCTTAAAATAAAATTAAAAAAATTTTAGTCCATCTCACCTCTTGTAACATCAATTCTGGGACACACTGTATACAATGTGTCCCCGGATTGGTGAAACGACTCTTTGAAAAGGTAAAAAATTCTCGATTTAAATTTTTATTTTTGGGGTTTAGCCCTGCTTGGTTAAAGGCGAATTTCTAACATAATTTCAGTTTTGAAAAACCAAGTATGCCTTGGAAATTTTCAAATAACGTATGTTTCTGTAGAGTAAATACGAAAAAAAGTTATCAAGGAAAGTTGTTTAGAATCAACATCTTGGCTCCTATACCAAATTTCAAAATCCTCGGCCAACTTGAGCTCTCACATTTTATTTTATGTTTACTTCCCAAATCAAAGAAATAAAAAAACGTTAAAAATATTTGTTTTTCCATGGCAGTCTTTGTTGTATGAATGAATGGTATATGAACGCATACAGGACAAACAAACATTCATCTTTATATATATAGATTTCAATAACCACACATGGATAAAGACTATAATTATAATTAGCATCGTAATTTAATGCACCTAGATTTAAATCAGCGCGCAGTGTTCGTCTGGATCGAGCAGTGCGTACTCGAACGGTTTCCAGTCTTGTTTCCCCTTGCTCGTCTGTGTCAAACGAACAGGCTTGAGCCACAGCATAAAGATTACACAGCAGCGTAAATGGCCCCAAACTGTTAAGTTCGCGCATAACATCCCGCGCAGGGGATGAGTCACAGTCTTGGGATACAGAACTCAGTCCGCTTAGATAAGTAGTTTCGACTGGGTCGGTCTTTGTGCCAGGGTTGTATTCAGGGATATTGAAAGTTATTTCCGTATTGCGTAGCGATTTGGTTTTCTATTGAAAATGGAAAATAGCGGAAGCCGTGGAGTGAATCGATATGCTGCTAAGCTATGTACAAACCATTCAAACAATAGTACCTGCAGTTTTTTTTTAATTTCCTATGGACAAGAATAGGTAAGTTTTTGTAAATGATTTGATTCGTGTTATGTCTTCATTGTATTAGGAGCTTTGCAATAAGAGATGGAATGTGTATGTCAAAATAAATGTTGTTTCAGGTCGAGTGGTTGAGCAATGGCTTGTAACAAGGAAATTTTGTTGTCAAAACCTAATTTACATAGTCTGTCCTTTAAGAGTATGTGGAATACACTTTGAAAATCAAATGTTTGCGAATGCTTCGCACGACAGATTGAAAAAAGATGCCGTTCCGAGTATATTTCTTGCCATGGAGCGCACATCTTCATCTGTGGCTTTAGGTGCGGCAAAACAACTATCACAAGGTTAGTTTAGTGGTATAAAACGTTTTTGGTATTCACTATCAACAAAGGAAAATTACCTACCTGTATTTTGTTTTAAATGGAAGCGTAGCCCTATCCAGTACACAATCTATCAACAAAATTAAGGTTCTCCAGCACATTTTATTGTCGCCGCCAATAAAACATGGTAAATCAATAGAAAATGAATAAACTTTGCCAAACCCCAAATCAAGCCTCCTATCCCCTGTCGAAACATAAATTGAAGCTGTTTTGTCTTCAAATACTTCAAGAAAAAAGAAGCTTAAGAGAAAGTTGATATATTTGAAAAACCAAAACTCCAATTTAACAAAGAAAGCTAGAAAATTAGAAGAAACTTGTTCTCACACAGGGTCACCTTCAGATTGAACCATCTTATTAGAAAAAAATAATGTCGAAGATTACAAAAAACTAACTTATAAATTTTGTTCCTCGGAAAATTTTCCCAATTTTATAAACATTAAAATTAGTGAAAGTAGGTAATAAGCTCTCTAAGGGAAGACGATATTCAGACGATTTCAAAAATTATTGTTTACTATTCTATTTCAGTGGACGCAAGTCATACAGAATTTTACCAGGAACATTTTGTCTTCCATCTGTAAGGACATTACAAAAATGTATCCAAGAAATTAAACTTGGTCCTGGAATAACTAACATAGTCTTTCAAACCCTCAAAAATACAGTTAAAGATTTTAAAAAATTTGAAAAATTATGCATCTTATGTGTGGATGAAATAAGTTTCAAAGCAAATTTATTCTTAAGCATCGATAGAGATGAAATAATTGGGTTTGAATCTATGGGTGATGGCAAATGACCTGCTTTAACAGCAACGGTAATAATGTGTAATAACGTGCGAATTCTTAACACAGGAGCAATCAGACAGCTACTACCAATTCTGGAAAAATACAAACTCCAAGTCATTGCTATATAAGAAAGAAGGTGGTTGGAGAAATATGTTACTGACAGCAAAACGCATATTATCATGTACAGCGAGAAACAAGAAGAACAAGAAGAATTTTGTAGTAGATAGTGCTCTACGAAATTATTGATTTCAAACCCATCAATGAAAGAGTTTGCGTACTACGCTTGAAAATGAAATTGTTTAACATCTACGTAATAAATGCGCAAACAGAAGCGGAAGATAAAAAAGGGTACGTCAAAGATGAATTTTACCAAGCACTAGAAAGAACATATGACGCGATTCCGACAAACAACATAAAGATCTTGATTGGATATCTAAATGCCAAACTTGGAAAGGAAGACCAATACAGTTCAACAATAGGAAAACATAATCTCTCCAAAAAATCAATTATAACAGAAGACGGCTAATAGACTTCGCATCAAGCAAAAGTGTGACAAGAAGCTCGACATACTTTCCGTATCGAGACCTTTACAAAAGTATCTGAACATCTCCAGATAGCAAAACCGTTTACCAAATCGATCATCTTGCTATAGAAAAAAGCATATCAAAGTATCCTAAATGTCCAATCTTATAGAGGAGCCAACCTAAACTCCGATCACACTCTACTGAAAGCCATTTTCAGAAACAGTATTAGCAACTGGAAACCAATACGAAGCAAAATTGCAGAAAAGTATTATTTAGAATCACTAAAAGAAGATAAGATCCTGCAATTATATCAGGATAAAATGGCCGATATATTAGACCAGCATCAAGCATTAAGAATAATGGAATACGAATATGATAGGACAGTAGAAGATATTTATAAAAGCTTCAAAAAAGCAGTAAACAAAGCAGCAGAAACCACAATAGAACACCAACAGAAAACCAAGCGCAACGATTGGTTCGATGAAGAATATTTAAAGGCATTTAAAGAAAAAACTAAAGCATGTAATGCATATAAATATAGATAGACCAACTCGCTCCAAAAAAGGGCACATAGAAAGAAATCAGAAGATCTACATGCAAGCTGCATAAGACAAAGAACAGCAACACTACAAGAACATATAGACAAGTTAACACCTTTAAACCCAGTACTAGTCTGTGCAGAGATCCAGATTATCCGGCAAGAACGTCAAACTGAAAAAGGTGGATAGAATACTTTGAGAAACTGTTAAACCCAAAACGAAAACAAAACCCGGCGACCAACGACAAAAGAAATAGTAACAGCAGAAGAATACTTCGACCCGAGAGGTAGTATTGAGAACAGTAACCCAAATATTTAATAACAAAGCGCTCCGAGTGGATAACTTTCTAGTAGAACTATTAAAATATGCTGGGCTACACCTCATAATCGCCCTAACAAACCTCATTCGAAAAGTAAGGACTACAGACACAATGCCAAATGATTGGAAAACTAGTATACTTTACCCAATCCACAAAAAAGGAGATAAACTGGACTGTGAAAATTCAGAGAAATATCTCTCCTAAGCACAGCATATAAGACATTTACCACCATACTAAGAGCTAAATTGCAGCCAATATATGAAAGCATAATAGGGGAATATCAAAAAGGTTTTTAATGTGATAAATCAACCACAGACCAACTATTTGCTGTGAAACAAGTGCTAGAGAAATGTTAGGATTTCGATATTGACACATACCAACTATACTCCGACTTCAAACAGGCGTATGATTGCGTAGACAAAGAATATCTATATACCATAAAGTTAGATTTCAATGTGCCAACTAAACTAATCAGACTAACAACACTAACAATGAACAACAGCCAAAGTCAAGTCAAGTTTCATTTTAAAGGGTCGCTCCTAGAGTACTATGAAATAGTTGTGCCAAAAATCAGAACTACAACTATCTATTATGGGTGTCCTCATCAGGTTATAATATTTCCCAAAAATATTGAATTAAAAAATGTTGCGCTCATTTTAATCGATTTGTTTTGTAGATTAGACGTGCCACATATGCCAATTCCTCCTTCCACACCAAAAAAAAAAAACTCCCGATGCAATTTCTACTTCAAATTATCTAAAGCAGCGTTTTCGTAGTTCAAAAAATTAAATGCCAGTCCATGTAAACTGTCCCATTCTATTGAAGAAAAAACAACGATGCAGTGGAATCTATTATTGCTGCAGCACTGACACATGAAATCCAGCCAGTGGAAGCAGAAAAATATACACCAAATAATCCGGTAGAAGTAGCGGGGTCAAGTAGAGCCTACAGTAGCCCCATACAAACGTCTGCAACCGAAACAAGTGTTCAAAATAAAATGTTCACAAACACAAGTGGACTGTTAATGTTGCAACCAAATGTTCGAGCATTGCAACAAGGAATTTCCAAGTAGAACCCCCAAAGCCTTGCTATATTATTGGTATTCAACCTTTTGTGAATGTAAATGTTTCACAAATTTAAAAATGCTAACTGAGCACAATATATTAACAATGCCCACTATTTTTGTGTGTGATAACAATCAACAACCAGCAAGATCTCAGGCAGTGATAGTTTCACAAGCAGGTAAGTCAGAATTGTTAACTGTACATCAGTAGTGTAATGTTTTATGAAATTAATTTCAGCACCTACAACTGCTTTCCTTGGGCAAAATCAATTATTCAATATTGCGCCGGAAGCAACACCAGAGAAGGTGGAACTTCCCTCCTGATTTTAGTAGTATTTCCGATCACTTTTGAACATACAATACGCCAGTTATATATGACATACGCAAACAATTTTTGCACTCAGTGATAGTCGATCATAAAAACTATTTCTCTATGGAAATAAAATTATACTAATCTGAATTGTGCCTTATTAATATACTATTAAAAATGAGAAAAAAAAATGCTTGAATTTAATGTCGTTTATTAAAATTGTTTAAAACAGCTTTATTTAAATTTTCATACAGAAATTCATCAAGTTGTTACTGTTGATGTAACAAAAGCAATAAGAAAAATATCGTAACTAGCAATTACAGATTTTGTTGCAACAACTCTGAATTGAATTGTCTACTCCAACTGGTCAGTAAGAAGCGCCTACAGTTTCCTTATCTAGCATTTCCACCCCGGTCAGCGGCACCAGCAAAGTATTTTTTACTCGAACAGATTTATGGATTTCTGCAATAATATAGGCAAATTGTACTTGTTGGCGTATTTTCGGTTTGCAACAGGTGCGGTAACTAGGTTTCTGTCTGCAGTGTAACAATACTGTCTTTAGCGCTTGCATTTGTGTTTTAATTATTTTATACATGTAATTTTATATGTTTAATAGACATATTTTTTCAGTCAATTATGACAGATGTTTTTGGTTTTACCTTTTTAACTTTTTTAATATAGTTTGCTTTTAATCACTTATTATGACATAATATGGAAAATGATTACTTTGTAAAAAATTCCATAACTATGTTGCAGAACAAAATATTATAGTGTAAAGGCTAAAATAGAGATTTAAAGTATTCTAGTTGCCCAAAGATTTGCTAAAATTTGTTAATATGAATATCACCAAAAAACGAACGAGAAAAAATCCAAACCGAGTATTACACGGGTGAAGAAGAACTACGCAAAGAAACGGAATGAATTAGAGTTAAAAGCAGAAAAGGCGAAAGGCAAGCTCTTATCCACAGGAAGTGGAAAGAGCTAAAGGTACTAGTGAAATTGCTACTCAACCAGCAATTAAGCCACCACCACCTGACATAATTAATAAATTGAAAAACTAGAACGCTCTAGTTGACACTCTCAAAGAAAACGGAATAAGTTGCAAGGCAGCATTGCTCTCGGGAGATAACGTAAAACTGAATGTCGAAAATAAATCCGGTTATAGGAATCTAACACGATTTCTTAACAATACTGATCTCGAATGATATTCATTCGAAAATAAACAAACGAGACCGATTAAAGTCGTCGTAAGAAAACTACATCGGACATGCAAAACTGAACATATTCTAGGAGAACTAAAAAGTAAAGGTTTCAAAATATTAGAAGTGAGATAGTTAATCAAATGGAAAAATAAGACACCAATACCTCTCTTCGTTTTATCGTTTAGTAAAGATGAAGATATTAAAACGATATATAACATTAATGAAATATTGCACATGAAAGTCAAGATTGAATCATTCAAAAAGCCCAAATTGCTACCGCAATGTAAAAAGTGTCAAGAATACGGACATACTCAAAACTACTGCGGTAGAGCAGCAAAGTGCGTTAAATGCGCAAGAAAACACCATACAACAAAATGCGATAAACCGAAAGATACGAAGCCGAAATGTATTCACTGCGGAGGGGAACACCCTGCCAATTATAGAGGCTGTAGTACAGCAATCGCCCTTTAAGACATACGAAACAAAAGACTAAATAAGCAAATCCCAGTAAGACAAGAAGTTAATACAGACAGTGTTGAAAAGAAGCCTATACATCAGAGGCAAGAAGAGGCCACTGTAACTCACGTCCAAATACCAAAGAATGAAAAGCAGCGACATGACTCTGGCTCTGGCACTGATATTTCAACTCTAATACGCCAGCAAATTAAGATCTTAGAAAGATTAACTAGAACAGAAAACATAATTAACATCAAAACACAATAGTCATGGCTAATGAACTTAGAATTCTTGAATGGAATGCTAACGAACTTTTGCAACACCAGCAAGAGTTATCAATAATACTAGAAACTCAAAATATATGTATGTCTAATTCCAAAGACATACTTCACGAGCGAAACATATATTAAACTAAATGGCTATCAAGTATATCATGCTTTACATTCACAGAATGCCGCCAGACGAGGAGCAGCTACTATAACTAACAATAGTATAAACCATTGTGAGAAAGAAGAGTATGAGACAGAGGCAATACAAGCTGCAGCATATGCATAAAAATACAAAAGTATCAGATTACAGTAGCAGCGGCATACTTCCCACCACATATAATCTGAAAAAAGAATATTATATAAACTTCTTTCAAACTTTAGGTAAGAGATTCCTCGTAGGAGCAGACTTTAATGCTAAACACACGCACTGGGGGGCGAGACTAACTACAGCTAAGGGTAAAATTCTCTACCAAGCAATCATAGAAACTAACGGTAATTGGCACTCAACTGGTAAACCAACGTATAGGCCAACCGATACCAACAAAATCCCAGATCTGCTAGATTTCTTTATTTCAAGAGAAGTACCGACAAACTTTATACAGATCCAAGATTTTGATGACTTAATCTCTGGCCACTCACCTATCTTGCTGACGTTAAAGGAAATCATTACAGCTAGGGAACCTAACCCTACATTAACTAACAGGTTTACTGACTGGGAGGGCTTCAAACTAGATCTCAGCGAAAAGATTTTGATAAACGTATCAATTCAAACAGAAGAGCAATTGGAATAGAAGCAGAGAAATTTATGTTGGATATTCAAAAGGCGGCATGGAATAATACACCATAAATAAAAAGGAGGGCGACAAGGAATAATTACCCAAAAGAAATTATAGAGCTAATAGAAAAAGGAGAGCTAGTCTTTCTAGCAGAGATCCAGAACAAGAGAAAACAAGAATGGACTGAATGCCCTTACATCGCAACTCAAAAGATTAGGAACGAAGCACTGAATACCTATCTTAAAGAAATAACGGAAGATAAAATCACCGAACACTCACTCTGCAAAGCTGCTAAGAGAATTAACAGACCAATAAAACACATTCCTCGGATACGCAATAAAGATAGATCTTGGGCAAGAACTAATAAACAAAAAGCAGATATATTCGCAACTTATTTAGACGACATATTCCAACCGCATGCAGAGGAAATCCAAATGAGAGTTCAAGCAGCACCAATAGTAATAATGGCAAATATACCACTAACTACTCCCAAGGAAGTATCCAGAAACATAAAAGAAAATATCAACCCAAAAAAAGCTCCGGGATTCGATCTGGTCAGTGGAAAATACTAGAACAGCTACCTAGGAAGGGTATTGTGAAACTTACACACTTGGTAAATGCAGCATTTAGGCTTCAACATGTTCCAATCTTATGAAAAACAGCTGAAGTTATCATGCTACTTAAACCGGGAAAACCTATTAACGATGTTAGCTCATATAGGCCAATATCATTGCTGCCTATAATATCAAAGCTGCTTGAAAAGATATTTTTAAAAATAATGAAGAAAATAATTGAAGAACAACAACTCATCCCTTCGCATCAGTTTGGGTTTCGTGGTAAACATTCTATGGTGGATCAAGTACACCGAATTGTAGATATGATCGAAAAATCCCTCGAGGAAAAGATAATATGCTCGGCTATATTTTTAGATATTGGCAAAGCATTTGACAAAGTATGGCAAGAGGGTCTACTAATGAAATTAAAAAGATACTTGCCTAGTTAGTATGTTCAGCTATTGAACTCATACTTAACAGACCGAACCTTCAAAATTAAACAAGAAAGTGAGTTATCCGAACTTAAGATTATAAAAGCCGGCGTCCTCAGGGAAGTGTTCTTGGGCCAGTATTATATCTTCTGCATACATGTGATATTCCAGTAAAAGCAAATATATAATTAGCTACATTTGCGGACGATACCGCAGTACTAGCTATAGGAGATAATATAGAAGAAACAACCGCCAACCTCCAAGGCGTAATTAATGAAATAAACACATGGATGAAAAAGTGGCGAGTAAAGACTCATGACGAAAAATCCACTCATGTTAATTTCACGAATAGAAAAATAACCTATCTTCCAGTGAATTTGAACAATAACACAATCCCACACCAAGGAACGGCCAAGTACCTAGGCCTAAACTTAGATGCAGAATTAAAGTGGACAGAACATTTTAAAAAGAAAACAACTGAATTAAAATTAAAATATAACAGCATGTATTGGCTTATGGGAAGAAACTCCCAACTATCAATTCGAAATAAAGTACTGGTTTATAAACAGGTGATAAGGCCAGTATGGGTTTATGACATCCAGTTGTGGGGCTGCACAAAAAAAGCAATTATTGTTGTATTAAAAATTACAAAATCGAGTTTTACGAAATATGGTAAATGCCCCTTGGTACGTGCGAGACAAAGATCTGAATCGGGAACTCCAGGTGGAGATGGTTCAGGACGTAATCAAGAAGTTTGCCAGAAGTCATGAGGAGAGGCTCCATAGACATCCAAACCAAGAAGTTCTACAACTTCTAGTTAATCAAGATCTTGTTCGCAGGCTCAAAAGAACAAACCCCTTTGAGCTAGTGCAATGCGAAATATAATACAATAGTGAAAAGCAGAGTGTAGTGCTAATGTAGCCACGTAAACAAAAAACATAAATAAAAGGTTAGTTAACCTTAAGATTAGGTGCATTGTCAAGTGTTAAATTAAAAAAAAAAATTATTGCAGCCACCACTTGCCTCCTTTAGGATAAGTCGTAAACCTAAACTTCCGATGACGAGAGCTTGGAAAAGCCGTAAATTGATGAACAATCGGCACTGGCAGAAAAAGTGAAAAAAGTTACGATAACTTCTCACTGTAAAAATAATGCTAATTATTTCCTAAATAATTTGCAGGCGAATGATGACAGTTGTAAATGTACAAGAAGATACAGCATGTAATATAGAACCAATACTTAATGCAAATGCAAATGTAGATTCAAAGTAAGTTTCATAACTAAAACCTTTTTGAGTGATGCAAAAATAATTATCTCCTAATTAATTTTCAGGCAAATCGTAACAAATGCAAATACTACATGCGAGTATTCAATCCAATAGTAATAATTGGAAATAATGTACAAGATGCATCTTGCATGGAATCAAACAGCAATGCAACTGTACATTCGCAGTAAGTTTCATAACTAATATATTTCTTGGAACTTGCCAAACAATCACGGCACGTTGATAATGCGGGAATTCAACTGATTATCGTAATCGCAGATGGGGCATGGTCGAAAAAGTCATATCGCACAAACTATAATGCAAAATCTGGTGCAGCATGTATTACAGGCAAAAGAACGGTAAAACTACTCTTTCTTGAAGTGCGCAATAAATACTGTGCTATGTGCTGTTTACATAACGATACGTATAACCACACGTTTGCTTTCGAAACTGGCAAGGCTCATCAACATCAATGGAAAGCAATATAATTGTTGAGGGGTTCAAGAGCAGTATTTTGATGCACGGTATCAAATATGCCTTTCTTGCAGCAGATAGTGGTACCAGTTTTTATCGGAAAATCCTCCAAGCAAAACCATACGGAAGTTTTCTAGTGCAAAAATTGAATGTAGTAACCATTTACTACGTAACTCTTGTTCTAGACTAAGAGATTTGTCTACTAAGCCGTTTAGTTCATTAGGTCAAGAAGTGCCAGTAGTAGTACGACATGCTCTAAAGTCTAATATATTCGAAAACTTCGTGTAGTTCTTGATTGCACTATTAAACATAGACAATCGGAAAAAATCAATGTTATGGAACAGTCTCGTTTATTACAAATAGACATAGAAAATAGTGTAAGTCACGTTTTCAATGAACAGAAGTTGTGTAAAGAGTTAAAGTATTTTTGTAAGGGTCCTAAATTCAATGAAACTAATTTAATAGACAATTTGAAGAAGTGCGGTTTGTACAATGACGTTACGTTATATGTTAATAGACTGATATATCATGGTGCTAGTTTAATTCATAATATGACGAACAATGCAGCAGAACATTATAATTCTATTCTTGCAAAGTTTGTAGGTGGTAAAAGGATCGACTTTTCTAAAAAGAGAAACTATCAACTGCGATGTAACGCTCCTGCTATTTCTGTGAATAGTGGAAATTTTCATACGTCAGTACATATGGCAGTTACTGAAAGAAGCCCAGGGTACCACTAAAAAATTCGATGAGCGAAAAGTTGCATCTTTGCATAGAAGAAAACTCGCTCATTCGAAACAAAGAAAAAATTACAAACAAGTACAGCACGCTGATGAAGATTACGGTTTGTATGTAGTTGAAATGAATGCGAAAGAGTTAGAGCAAAAGAAAGCTATGTTTCCACAACAGCTATTTATGACAACAGAAGAGATTGCAAACATCGCAGAAAATACAAAAAAAATACAATTCAACTTTATGAAGAACGAAGAAAACGCCTAACTGCCCCTTGCTTTGAAACAATTTGCAAAATACGCAAAACTACAGATCCAAAGAAAACCATCATACCTATTAAATAATTCACAACACTACAGGCCGTGTTTACACCATCAAAAGTACCATGATTGCAATCAACCGTTTCTAGTTTCGGGTTTTTGCAAACAAACTTCCCGGAACTTTTAATATCGATATTATCACAGAAAACAATTACTTATTATGCCTATTACTTGTGTTTTTTAAAACTATTGACACAGCTTCAAAAGCAAGTCCATTTTGGTTATTAATAAAAAGATTTCATATGTGCTTATTGAACGCTACTATCGAAGCCGGTTTTAAACGAGCGTCTCGCGGCAGAACCAGTCTTGGCTGCGAGACAGTAGTGACATCTATACTGCGGTTACGTAGACCGATCTTAGTTATTGACGTGTAGAAGTGTGGTTAAAGTTTTGAATTTACATTTATTATTTATATTAATTAATTAATCTCAAATCATGAACGAAGATATGTGATACTAGATTTACCCAGAAAAAAAATCTATACGTTTATATAAGAAGAAAGCACAATAAGGATCCTGTTACACCCAAAGTTGTTGAGGAAATTTGTGATATATGTGGTAAACAGTTTGTCAATAAATCTAATTTGATTCGTCAGCGACAGCAAGTCCATGGAGATACTGCAGCAAAGGAAGATAATACCCACAATTTCAGAATTAAATGCCCACTCGGAAATTGTTCTGAAGATTTCAGAAATTATGCTGACCTGCGAAACCATTTGTCAAGTGTACAGAAAGTGGAAATTGAGTATAATGAATTGGAGTGTGAATCTTCTTCAGGTACGTCATGAATATCATTTGATATAATATAGTCATTTATGATACATGCTTTCCAGCATTTCACCAGTGGAAAGACCAAATTGAATAATGCACTTTGTCATCGTATGTACTTCACACTTCATCTAAATTGCTGGCTGATGACAGTAAGAAACATTATTACAACTGTCATCGCTCCTATGACTACGTACAAAAAGGGAATGGTTTAAGACATATAAAAAGTATTGGACCAAATAAAATTGGGAAAGCATGTCCTTCAAGGATTGAAGTTGTGATTAAAAGCAGCGAGGAACCTGTTTCGGTGAAGTTTTGGATGACCCATTTAGTAGGTCATTTTCAGGATATTGGTCGTATTCTTTTTAGCAAAGAAATAAGAACTGAAATTGCAGGTATTTTCTGATATTTATTTATAATGTATAACACAGGCCTGCAAATTGAAATTTTTTGATTTTTTTTTTCACTGTAATGGGTGAATCGTATGTATTTTGGTGCGCTGAGTCCAAATATGACCTCAGTTTTTCTCCAGCACGTAGGGATTTTCCGCAAAATGAAAAAGAAAGTTATGCAAAACCCGCAGTACATATAGGTAAAAATGCATTTTGAAATTTAAAAAAAAATATTACTAGTGGTTTATTTACATTTTTAAATACAATTTGATAAAAATAATATGTAGTATATATACAATAAGAATTTATAATTCTTTATAATATCTACATCTTTTTCCCCCAAAACTCCGTTTTGAGCTTTTCCGTTTGTGTGGGATGTCTGGAAGTTCTCTATGAAACATCCAACAGTAGTCTCCCACCATATTCACATCCCATCGTCCTTGGTACCTCCGTTCCATTTCTTTGATGTCTTGGTGGAACCTCTCGCCCTGCTCTTCACTTACGGCACCAAGGTTTTCTGGGAAATAACTCAAATGGGAGTTCAAAAAGTGAAGTTTCAAGCTCATGGGGCACCCCAAGGTTTTAAAACATTTCAACATTTTATTTACAATTTCTTCATAATCCGGGTCCTTATTGTTCCCCAAAAACTTAGTCACAACTTCTTTAAATGATATCCACGCCTCTTTCTCAGCTTTTTTCATCACCTTTTCAAACTGATTGTCTTTCATTAGTTTCCGAATGTCCGGGCCAACAAAAACACCCTCCTTTAACTTTGCCTCAGACAGTCCCGGGAATTTCTTTTCAAGGTATTTGAACGTTTCGCCATTTTTTGGCAATGCCTTGACAAAGTGCTTCATCAGTCCAAGCTTAATGTGAAGTGGGGGTAAAAGCACTTTTTTGGGATCAACCAAAGACTCAAAGTGAAAATTTTTTTCTCCAACCTTCAAAGTTCTCGTTGGCCACACTTTTTGGCTCCAGTGCTGTGCTTTTGCCCGGCTATCCCACTCACATAGGAAACAGGGGAATTTCGTATAGCCACCTTGTTGTCCAAGCACCATAGAGATGACTTTGAGATCACCACAGATAGGCCATCCAAACTCCTTATATTTCAATTTATCAAGGATAAAAGCCATGTTGTCATACTTTTCTTTTAGATGCACAGAGTGCCCCACGGGTACAGAAGCGTATTTATTGCCGTTGTGTAGCAAAACTGCTTTTAAACTTCTTTTTCACGAGTCAATAAAAAGCCTCCATTCATCTGACACATGTTGAATGTTAAACATTGACATCAACTTGGGAACATCAGAACAATATACAAGTTCGCCATCTTGAGAAAAATTTGACTCAAATTGTTTTTCTCTGCTTCTGTACCAAGAGAATGAAGTTCCAGATCTCAACAAGTTCTTTTCTTGAAGTCTAGAGCCCAGTAATTTAGCAGACTCTTTAGAAAGCCCTAAATCACGAACGAGGTCGTTTAATTCTTCTTGTGAAAACTGTTGGGGTCCACAGTCTTCGACTTGAAACTCATCATCCAACTGCTCTGACTCGTTCTCTGATGACTCTGGCAAATCGTCAAAATTGTGTGGGGGCACTGGTACTGGAATAGCGGGTCCATGAGTCACAGGCCGAAGTGCAGATTGCATGTTTGGGTAACATATATCTTTTTTATTTTTGGCATTGTACCCTTGTATGTTGCAAGAACAAACGTAGCAGTCATCGCCGTGGTTTCTCGGCTCTCTCCAAATCATAGACACCCCAAAACGAAAAGATTTCCCCTTTCCTTTAGACCACATGCGAAGTCCTTCAACACAGTCTGAACACACTCCATGAGGGGCCCAAGATTTTTATTGATCTCCGATCTTCACACCAAAATAGGGAAAGTACACTTTTTTAATAAACTCCGTAATACTTCGAGATTGTTTTTTTAATACAAATTCGCCACAAATGTAACACAAACTATCAGGATTATTAACACAAGCTCTTGAAGACATTTTGAAAGACACTTTAAGAATATTTAAATTGAAATGAACAAATCGAAGGACTACGAGGGGTATATATAGGGCAATGGGAAAATCCAGGTTTCATTTGTCAATAATGTTCACCACAATTACGCTAATTACCAGCAAGAATTTCTCCTATTTATTTATGTACTTTTAATAACAAAAACATTTATTACAGTAACATTGGAATCTGAAAACACCGAAGAAAAGCGATAAACCTTAATTGCATACTATTAAGGTAATGGGTTTCCATAATTCATACGCTGACTAATACTGTTAAATATACTAATTTTTATCATATTTCATAGTTTCTAATATAAAACTATGAAGCCGAATAGGAAAAACAACTTTTTTTCGGCATATTCATAAATATACGCCTTAAGGTAGGCAATCCCGCAAAAAAATGCATTTTGCGGAAAATGCTTACGTGCTGGGAAAAAACTGAGGGCATTTCCGAACTCAGCGCTCCAAAATACATAAGAATCACCCATTATTTTAAAGAAAAAAATTTGGTCGCAGACCTGTGTAATTTGAAATGTAAACTTTTTGTGTGTTCTAGGCAAATTAATTAAATCACGCAAGTATAACGGGTAGAAGCAGCAAATCCCACTCATTTCGGCTGCCCTGAAGTAGATCTTATTACAAACAATGGTGATCAGCGTAGACAGTAAGTATTTGTCGGTAACAAGGGTACAGCTTACAGAATCTAGATTGACTCTCAAGGTAGGCCATGAAAGGCGCTGTCATAATATTTGATTTCACTGAATTGGCAATATGTGAAAAGAAGTAATTGTCAAACATACAAAGTTTGGTTATATATTAAATGAGAAGTAATCAGTAGCGGTGGGTAGAGGGATTTCGTTTGCGCAATGACTAACGTCATATGACAGATTATCTGTGTTTTAAAGTGCGAAAATTTCTGTTGCTGTTGATTTTGTTAATTCTGTTATTGCTATTGTCGCTATTTTTGTGCGTGTTGTTAATTCTGTTTTGAAATGCGCCATACCACAATGTTGAGTACGCCTCCGATTTATTGTGTCGTTGAGCTTAAATAAGGTTAACAATTTAATGTCAATATGATAGATGTCAAAAGTGTTACCAACACAAAACTTGGAAATTACTATATTCTAACATTAGTTCCAATTTTCACCGTGCTTCATCTAGAACCTGTAAGCTGTACCATATCGGTTTTTGCAAAGAATGTATAGTCAATTCGTAATAAAATTGATGATTTATATATTTTCCTTAACAGCTATGCTAATAAATTCTCTGTTATTTGTTTAACCAAACATCAGTTAGCTGTTAATTAAACAATAAATTGTGATATTACGGTATCCAGGAGGAAAGCTTGAATATGATTAGTTCATACCTAGATAAGCGAAAGCAATTCACATGCTGCAATGGCCCCAAATGCACTGTGGCAAATATCCTTTAGAGTGTCCCGCACGGCTCAATATTAGGTCGCGTGTTATTTTTAATTTTCATCAACGATCTGCATAATGGCTCACCAGAAGCAGACATAACGGTGTTTGCAGATGACACTACGGCAATAAAGTCAAATTCTAATCTAAGCGTTTTACTTAATGAGATAAAAGCAGTACAAAATAATTTATCAATTTGGTTTACTGCAAATGATCTGATCCTAAACCAGCAGAAAACACAGGTCATGGTCTTTTCTCAATGAAAAATAAATGGTTTTACAGATCCTGATAGCATGAAATTCCTAGGGGTCTGCATGGATCCATTGCTTTCGTGGAATATGCATATCGATAATAATATATCGAAAAATATCTTATATTTTTAATAAGACAACTAATTATATGCTGCTGTTTCAAAAGATTATGAGAAATAGCTTACGATTCTCTAATTGCATCATTGCTGAGTTCTGCTGTAATATGCTGGGGGCACTCGTCAAGCTCCTCACATGTTTTTAAATTTCAACGTAAAGCTGTAAGGATCATTACTAGTTTGACCTACATAAGTGATGTAAAAGCAAAATTTATTGAATTGCGTATTTTAACTTTTCCGTGCATCTACATTTATTACTATTTACTCTCTGTTAAAGGTAACATGCATCTTTTTACTACCTACAAGAATGTTCATTCTTATAATACTAGGAATAGGTAATGTCAAAATTAGACCAAATTTTTACAGGCTGAATGCGGAACGCAATGGCCTTATCTATTATGGGGCTGTATTTTTTAACTGTCTGCCTGGCCACGTGAGGGAACTTCCAATGCCAAAGTTTAAAGTTACACTGAAAACATTTTTAATAAATAACGCTTTATTCAACATGAATGAATTTTTAACCTTTAATTTCAATGACCGGCTCTAAGCATGTTTTACGTACTGAATTAGGAATAAATATATATAATTAAATGTGAACAGTATATATTGTATCTATTTGGTGTAGCATTTGCCATAGTAGACGTGTGTAAAAGATTTTTTTTGTAATGTCACAAATGAAGTATATCTGTCTAACTCGCAAAACTTTAAGTGAGGCATGCGCCGCGGGCTACAGCGTGATTCTTCCATGCTAACGTAAAACTTTTACATTCGCTGGAAAATTCTCACTTTTCTTAACTTGTAAAACAATCTACTATTGATTCACTAGCGATTTAAGAAGAAAATTTACTTGCTAGCATATAAACATTATAAACAGTTACTTATGGTTGCTATTATAGAGATAATAATAATACATACATACATTTTCTAACCAAACTACTCGATAACCCTTAAATTCTAATATAGGATGACACTTTCATTTTTAATTTATTTAAACAATGTATTATTATTATTAATCTTTATTCATAGGTTGATATATTTTTCTCGCTATTATACATTGCGTCAATAGGTATTGAAGCAAATGTAAGATAGAATTATTGTTAAAGTTACTAATATACATGTCATTTTGTTTTATTTCTTGTAGAATGATCTAGTTTGTTAATTATTTGGTCTGCATAATAATGTTTGTACCTAATAGAAATAAGCATTACTGAAGGTCTCTTGTTTTGAGTTGTAAAAAATATTCCTGTAAAATTGGAAATAATAGTATAAAAATGAAGTTTTATGTGCAAAGGCGAAGCACATAAAGCCATTCATGGTCCGAATAACATATAAAATGTTATCCTTAAAGGCATACCTAAATAACAAAAAAGTAACAAAATCAGAAAGTAAGAACTTAGTAGGGATGGGAAAAATCAAGATTGAGGTAGAATCGCGATACACTGGAAATCATTTTTCCATAGTTACTATATGAATGACTATAACAAATAATAATTAGTATTCACATTATATTGTTGAAATGTTTGATTTTGTTATTTTATATGATTAGACAGATAAAGCAGCAATTTTTATGACGTGAACGTGAGTGAAAATTTCCAAGGCGTGATTCACGTTTCACGTTAAATATTTAGTAACGAATAAAAAACTGCAAGGTGCCCCGGGTAAATCAACATTTTAATGTGTAGATGTGTAGATGAACTTATTATTCTAATAAAAGTAATATTTTGTTTTGTATATTCGGCTTAACGTTGAAAATGTTAATTACGTTTTATTATTAAACCAAAAATGTATTGTATAGATGTATAGAGAACCTATTTTTATAAAAGTAATGTTTTGTTTTGTATACTCGGCTTAACGCTGAAAATGTTAATTACGTTTAATTATTAAACCAAAAATGTATTGTGTAGATGTGTAGATGAACCTGTTTTTATAAAAGTAATGTTTTGTTTTGTATACTCGACTTAACACTGAAAATGTTGATTACGTTTTATTTTTAATCCAATTTATTGTGTACATGTGTAGATGAACTTATAATTCTAATAAAAGTAATGTTTTGTTTTGTATACTCGCCTTAACGCTGCAAATGTTGATCCTTGTACGTAAAAGTACATTTAAACCAACGAATTAAAAGTGTTGCTTAGCAACATATACCTTCTGTACTCATACCAATAAGGGAAAGGTCAATTCCAATTACTGCTTTTGGTATTAAAAGTAATGTCATTGAAGACAGCTGCAAGATACGTATTTGCGAGAAATCAGTATTTATCCCTAGTCGTAAGTTATTGTAGTCAATTTTCATTTTTTACTTCCTTTTACAGTAAAGGAAGTATTGGAATAACCCCAAAAATTCGAAATTGAGTTTTCAACAGATCTTCACGTTTCAGAGTCTCCTGAACCCAAAAACGTGTTTTTGTTCATTGGTCTGTCTGTGTGTGTGTCTGTGAACAGCATATCTCAAAAACCAAAAGAGGTATGGCGTTGAAACTTCGTATATAAGTTCTGTGTACTAAATACATGCGATAGGAAGCTTTTTAAGAAAATCGCATAACCGAAAGTAGGTGTTTACTCTCGTGATTTTTCAGTTTTTTTCGATTTTTTCAAAAACGGCTCTAACGATTTTTTCAAACTACATTTTTATTACATTTTTAATATGTATTGATGTGAGATAGCTGATTTTCCAGTTGCATACTCCTAAAATGAGTTTCTTTTGTTTTTTTCTGTTTTTTATTAACTCCTATTTTAAATAGAACACCCGGTATATTATTATATTTTTGAATTCAGATAAAAATTTTAGAGAAAATTTGTGTCTTCAACTAACGCTCTATACTGTACCATTTTTGTAGAATTTCGAATTTTCTAACATGTTTGACAAATGCTTAAAATTTAAAAGTCAAATTTTTGGCTAATTATAAGATCACTGTAAAAGGAAGTTATGTGAGTGTATCACACCAGATTTTTTTTTTCAACTATTCTGATTGCAACATATCACATAAATTATGTCACGCGCAAAACATATTTTTAGTTCTGTTTTTTTCATTGGTTTTAAATTTGAACATTCTGTTCTATCTGAATTTAAATTTTAAAATTAAAGCTGCGTGTCACGTCGTTAGTGGCGTGTCACGCCGTGAATGTGAGTGAACGTGAGCGTGAACGTAAGCATTTAAAGCAAGCGTGAAACGTGAGTGACGTGAGCGAAAACTCACTCACGCGCCCATCTCTACTATACGGCATTCGGAGTTTATCTAATATAACTACATATAACTACAGTGGCCCGCTGAATTTATCTCTCTAGAAATCTAGAACCGGCGAAAACAGCAAAGACAAATTCGTAAACGTGTTGTTGCCGAGCCGGGTGCATTACGTGTTGTACAATTATTATGAGATACGGGTAAAACTACACTTCGTCTATGAGGGAAGTTCCACCTTAGTGCAATGACTCCTTTAAATCTGTCGTCCAGCAACCTCAAGTCCATACATCTCCTCGAAAATCCAAAGATAAACTAAAGCACACTGCCTTATCATCCACACAAACAAAAAAGACGTCAAAGAAAAACAGCACCACACATGCGTGTCTGCAAAAGATGAAAATATAGCACAACCGGTTCAAAATTTTTCAAGCTGTTCTAGTAGTCTCGTGCAAATTGCGTCGACTGTTGAAAATACCTTAACGAACAAAGAAGCGAGTCCTCAAAAGTCTGATGAAAATAAACATGTAACACCAAAAGCAAAGGTTGGAGATCGGAAGGAAATGCTCCGTCGTTCGACTCCAAAAAGTGCTTTGCATGTGCGGAAACTTGTGTTTGATACTCCTGATAAGTGCGGTCTGCAACATCTCCTAAAATAGAAAAGCATCAGGTTATTAAAACCAGTAGCAACAAGACGATTAGCACTACCTTATTTAAATCTCCAGAAAACTTATATTAATAACCTAATTCAAAAATCTTTCGCTAATATTAAACTTTTATATTCTAACAGACTTTTTATATTTTTGCACTAAGGTTATGCTGTGTAATTCACTAGTGCTTTCCCTGTTCAACTACGGAGATGCTGTGTATGGTCCGTGTATCGATAAAAATTATTCGTATAAAACTAAAAATACAAAATGCATGTATTCGGCTAATATACGATATTAGAAAATTTGAACACGTGTCGCATAAGCTCTGTATTCTTAATTGGTTGAACATGGAAAATCGTCGGTTATTACTTCAGGCTTGTCTCTTTCATAACGTAATGTTTTTCAAAACTCCTTCTTATCTATATAGAAAAATTAGATATGAAACTGACATTTATAACCTCAATTTACGGCACCGCGGTCTGTTAGCACTACAATCACACATTACTCAATTCTTTGAAATGTCCTTTTCATATGGTGTTGCAGCTATCTACAATAAACTATTAATCTATCTTAAAGTCTACCCCCCTTCGCGATTTCAGAAGCACTGTAAGCTGTACTTGCTTGGTTTGTAGAACAGTGGTAGAGGATTCTGATGTGCCACGCTCTTATATTATTTTCTTTGTTTTTTGTAACTATTAACACAATGGCATTATTGATGATCTTTCAAGTGATAAATCTTTTTCTTGTACAGAATTTTCTTTTCCTTCATTTATAAATTTTTGTGTTTGTGTTCAAGATAAGAATGTACAGCATAGGGATTTTGTAAACTGTTAAGAGATAAATATTCAGTTAAATTAGAGAAAATATGCAGCATCTTAGAGTTCTTCAGTAAACAAAACAAAAATTGAACATTTTTGGATGGATTAGGTTAGATAGATAGTTGCAAAACGTACATTTGTATCTTTGTTTTTTCTTTCTTGCAGCAAGAAGTCTCTTTTATCAATAGAACTTACGGAAATAAGGAAAACTGCTCCAAAAATGATTAATGCCAATTTTAAGTAAACAAAGCAAAGATATGGAAAAGAACGCAAATACATAAAAATGCTACATAGAAAGTTCAAGTCAGAAAAAAAAGAAATTCGAAATCTAAAAGAAGAGAATGGTACTCTAATAACACAAAAATTGACTACACAAAACTTCAAAAGTAGGTAACGCTGTAGAACATCTGACAAAACAGAACTAGAAATTGGGAGGCTTTAAATGGCCACAAGTGGCACAGAGTAGGATGAAGTGGAAAAAGAAAAAGAAGGCCTTTATCACAAAGTGGATGGAAGAAGGCTAAAGGCCGTGTCCCACTATAAAAAAATTATAAATGGGATAGTGTGATAGATTTGATAGTGTAACAGTTAAGTTTTATAAATAAATGGGATTTTGATAGTGTGACAGTTTAGTTTAATAAAAATAACGTTACCGAATTATCTGTTTAACGCCATCTCTATTTTGATGACGTCACGTAAAAGGTTTTCATAAAAAGTTTTGGAATAGAACGGTTTCTATAATTTTTATAAAATCAGGTATTTGATTTGGTGTTGATGACTAAACCCATCCTACTGGGAATTTGAAACGGCGTGCGAAACTACTGTTTGAAGTATGTATCTTGGATTAACGCGTGTGTTGTGGATAGCACCTAATTTTCTTTTAACAGTGTTTTACTTAAAAATTAAAAATGACGGGTACGTCGCCTAACGAACAAATCGCCACACCAATGGAAATCTACCAGGGTGAATCCACCTTATATGCGATTTCGCATGTTGAGTATTTTTGTTTTATTTGAAGAAGAGCATATCATAGCAAATTTGTAGGTCCTGTAAATGACTCTCCTCAAACAACAAACCTTAATGCTATTATTACAAACATTATCCACACTATTTTGCAACTATTAACACCATACATTGGTCAAATAAAAACCGCAATGATGTCAAT
The DNA here is from genome assembly GCA_940337035.1 of Agriotes lineatus. Lineage (NCBI taxonomy): Eukaryota > Metazoa > Arthropoda > Insecta > Coleoptera > Elateridae > Agriotes > Agriotes lineatus. Next base: position 93,670 of record CALNHX010005029.1, read on the forward strand.
AATTCCAATGCTCTTCAATGGCCGGAAATAATCAAAAATATCTACAAAAGTTAACACTAGCCAACTGGAATGCAGATCGACTAAAAAACCAAAGGTCAACATTTATATCATTTATTGCAAGACATTACTAGTGTCACAGAAATACATCTTATCCCAAACGGAAAATGCATGATACCTGTATACTGAATCTTCAGAAAAGACAGAGAAACAGGAATAGGCTAGGGGGGGTGCGGCAATAATAGCTAAGAATAACCTTTTAGTTACAATACATGACTTGCACGATGCCAACGACGTAGAAGCTATAGCAATTAAAATGAAAACAGACAATAATTGTAGGTTACGAGTATATGGACCAAGAAGGTTAGTTTTCTGTTAATGTGTGGGCATGGATAAGTGTAAATGGTCCTGGTTCATGCTGGAGAATTAACAGGAGATTTAACTCCCAAAGCTATTTACAAATATTAAAGAACGAAATGCTGCCATCAGTTCGTCAAGTTTACTTTAAATAATGAAAAAAAAAAATTTAATGTTAAATAAAAACGATGAATATTGGGAATCGGTTGTTTTTTCGGACGAAAAGATTTTTCAGTCTTGCAATAATTGAAGGTTACGAGTATATGGGCCAAGGTTGGTTTTCTGTTAATGTGTGGGCATGGATAAGTGTAAATGGTCCTGGTTCATGCTGCAGAATTAACGGGAGATTTAACTCCCAAAACTGTTTACAAATATTAGAGAACGATGTGCCAGCATCAGATCGTCCAGTTCACCCTAATCATTTTATTTTTCAGCAGGTTAGTAATTTTTTACTGTTAGTTGGAGTATAGAAGTTATGCCTAATTTTATAACTTACAGAATAATTGTCGTGTACACACTTCACGTGTTGTGCAAGAATGGATGGCTGAGAATGATATTAAGCTCTTACCATGGGTGTCAAAAAGTCCGGATTTTAATCCAATTGAACACATTTGAGGGTATCTTGTTAAAAAAGCTAATAATCGAAATTTCTGGGCAAGAAATGCTCAAGGTTTGTGGAGATGTATATACGAGGCATGGCAAGATTTACAAAATAATTACGATATGCGCGCTTGATTTAATTTTGGTTTAAAAATTTACCTAGCCATGATTACATTCTATCTTTGTCCTGCTACTCATTTTCTTTATGTCTTCCTTGTCGGACAACTTGTATGTCCGGAAAATGAAAAGTTACTTAGTTTAGACAATGTAAAAGCTAGCCAAACAACAAATCCGTTTAAAATACATTTATTGAACAATTAACACAGAACTAAAGATACATATCGACTAAACAACTCAAATGGTATTTACATTTAATGCTTTTTTCACATTGCCCCATTCCACCTAATAAAATCTTCGCTCCAGTTCTTATATTTGCTATTAAAGCACGTTTCATGAGTAAACAAAATAAACTATGAACGATAATGTGGAGCCGCCGATCGGATTGTCTGCAATTCTCAGAACTCCATTAAAACAGCTAATAGATGTAATAATAAGAATGTAGCAGTATAAGCAGTACACCTTCTAATTCTAAGGTTATATAAAAAATATTGAATGCAATATGGAATTCAACACCTTTATCTAATTGCAAATTAACATGTGTACAAGATGCTGAAAAGGTTCAAGACTCTGCGTACTATTTATTAGTGATCTGCTATGCAGTAGAACTTCGCAGTAACATGGCACGTGGCTATAATAAAGAATAATAATATAGATCTGAACAATTTTAAAACTTTTTTATTTCTATCCCTTGTAAATTTTTCAGATTTTGCAAAATTTTATGCCAGACTTGAAAATTAACAAAATTCATTTTCAATGCATTAAACGATGTTGGTAAATTGCAACTTCTGTAAATTTTTGAAATAAATATATCTTCTAGTTAATTACTGCATTATTTATTTGTAAATGATTTGAAAAAAAACGCCACCGACAATAGCCAGTTATAATGTATGGAAAAAATTAAAAATTGCCTTAATAGCGAAAAACCGTGCACCTCTTGATGATCGTAATTGTACCGTTGTTACTATAAAGATGTTGACTACACTGGAATCAAGTGAACACTAGAAACACAGAGCATATGTAAGAGAGGGAAGAACAGCGTAGGGCGACAAGGAGAATCGTGACTACAGCGCCTCTATGCGCGACTGACCGCGCGTTCATTAATTTTTAAAAATGTTGGGAACTAATAGACAAAGACGTTTAACGCTGTCCCTCAAGGTTGAAAGGGTCAAGATGGCTGTTAATTGGCCAATTCACATTTACTTGAAACAGGTATGAATTACTAATTTAGGCTGTGCGAAAGTAATTATTTTGATATCAATATAAATCATAACTGTGTAATTTTTGTAGACTACTAAGAATTATGGAAAGAAGTCTTGGAACACGAGAACAATCAAATATTGAAACGAAAATAGGTTAGAGAGGCAGGTAGGAAGAACGCTAAGCGTATTGCATGTAAAACTCTAAAAACTACATACCTTAATGATGAGTTGGTAGTCCTTTGTTTAAATTTTGAGCTACGATGTAAGTCCCTATAATATTTCCTGATAATTACGTCCAGTGCTGCTTCCAATATTTTTTAACACAATATCGGTATGTTCGCCACACTTAAACCACTGGGTATTAATTTTACGTAAAATGTTAATAAGTTTATATTTTAATCTTAAAATACATATGTCCATCTTCTTTCAATACACTCACGGCAAAGTCATAAATGCACACTGTGTAATTTATTAAATGTTTAGAAGCATATTTTAACCTCTGTTCATCGTCTACTTCTTTAAACATTGGGAAAGTATGTTGAGGTTCTACAGAAAAACTTCACGATCATTTGCATTGGTTACAATGGGGCCGTTCCAACTTATATTTGCTATTAAAGCACCTTTCATGAGTAAACAAAATAAACTATGAACAATAATGTGGAGCCGCCGATGGGATGGTCTGCAATTCTCAGAACTCCTTTAAAACAGCTAATAATTGTAATAATCAGAATGTAGCAGTACACGCAATACATCTTCTAAAGTTATATAACAAATTTTGAATGCAATATCGAAGTCAACACCTTTATCTAATTGCAAATTAACATTAAAGTGTACAAGATGCTGAAAAGGTTCAAGACTCTGCGTACTATTTATTAGTGATCTGCTATGCAGTAGAACTTCGCAGTAACATGGCGCGTGGCTATAATAAAGAATAATAATATAGATGTGAACAATTTTAAAACGTTGTTATTTCTATCCCTTGTAAGTTTTTCAGATTTTGCAAATTTTATGCCAGACTTGAAAACTAACAAAATTAATTTTCAATGCATTAAAGAATGTTGGTAAATTGCAACTTCTGTAATTTTTTTAAATAAATATGTCTTCTAGTTAATTATTGCATTATTTATTTGTAAATGATTTGAAAAAAAAACGCCACCGACACTAGCCAGTTATAATGTATGGAAAAAAATAAGAAATTGCCTTAGTAACGAAAAACCGTTCATCTTTGGATAATCGTAATTGTACCGTTGTTACTATAAAGACGTTGACTACACTGGAATCAAGTGAACACTAGAAACGAAGAGAATATATAAGAGAGGGAAAAACAGCATAAGGCGACAAGGAGAATCGTGACTACAGCGCCTCTATGCGCGACTGACCGCGCGTTCATTAATTTTTAAAAATTTTGGGAACTAATAGACGAAGACGTTTGACGCTGTCCCTCAAGGTTGAAAAAGTCAAGATGGCTGTTAACTGGCCAATTCACATTTACTTGAAACAGGTATGAATTACTAATTTAAGGTGTGCGAAAGTAATTATTTTGATATCAATATAAATCATAACTGTGTAATTTTTGTAGACTACTAAGAATTATGGAAAGAAGTCTTGGAACACGAGAACAATCAAATATTGGAACGAAAATAGGTTAGAGAGGTAGGTAGGAAGAACGCTAAGCGTATTGCTTGTAAAACTCTAAAAACTACATACCTTAATGATCAGTTGATAGTCCTTCGTTTAAATTTTGAGCTACGATGTAAGTCCCTATAATATTTCCTGATAATTACGGCCAGTGCTACTTCCAATATTTTTTAACACAATATCGGTATGTCCGCCACACCTAAACCACTGGGTATTAATTTTACGTAAAATGTTAATAAGTTTATATTTTAATCTTAAAATACATATGTCCATGTTCTTTCAATACACTCACGGCAAAGTCATAAATGCACACTGTGTAATTTATTAAATGTTTAGAAGCATATTTTAACCTCTGTTCATCGTCTGCTTCTTTAAACATTGTGAAAGTATGTTGAGGTTCTACAGAAAAACTTCACGATCATTTGCATTGGTTACAATGGGGCAGTTCCAACTTATATTTGCTATTAAAGCACGTTTCATGAGTAAACAAAATAAACTATGAACAATAATGTGGAGCCGCCGATCGGATGGTCTGCAATTCTCAGAACTCCTTTAAAACAGCTAATAAATGTAATAATAAGAATGTAGCAGTACACGCAATACATCTTCTAAAGTTATATAACAAATTTTGAATGCAATATCGAAGTCAACACCTTTATCTAATTGAAAATTAACATTAAAGTGTACAAGATGCTGAAAAGGTTCAAGACTCTGCGTACTATTTATTAGTGATCTGTTATGCAGTAGAACTTCGCAGTAACATGGCGCGTGGCTATAATAAAGAATAATATAGATGTGAACAATTTTAAAACGTTGTTATTTCTATCCCTTGTAAATTTTTCAGATTTTGCAAATTTTATGCCAGACTTGAAAATTAACAAAATTAATTTTCAATGCATTAAAGAATGTTGGTAAATTGCAACTTCTGTAATTTTTTTAAATAAATATATCTTCTAGTTAATTATTGCATTATTTATTTGTAAATGATTTGAAAAAAAACGCCACCGACACTAGCCAGTTATAATGTATGGAAAAAAATAAGAAATTGCCTTAGTAACGAAAAACCGTTCATCTTTGGATAATCGTAATTGTACCGTTGTTACTATAAAGACGTTGACTACACTGGAATCAAGTGAACACTAGAAACGAAGAGAATATATAAGAGAGGGAAAAACAGCATAAGGCGACAAGGAGAATCGTGACTACAGCGCCTCTATGCGCGACTGACCGCGCGTTCATTAATTTTTAAAAATTTTGGGAACTAATAGACGAAGACGTTTGACGCTGTCCCTCAAGGTTGAAAAAGTCAAGATGGCTGTTAATTGGCCAATTCACATTTACTTGAAACAGGTATGAATTACTAATTTAGGGTGTGCGAAAGTAATTATTTTGATATCAATATAAATCATAACTGTGTAATTTTTGTAGACTACTAAGAATTATGGAAAGAAGTCTTGGAAGACGAGAACAATCAAATATTGGAACGAAAATAGGTTAGAGAGGTAGGTAGGAAGAACGCTAAGCGTATTGCTTGTAAAACTCTAAAAACTACATACCTTAATGATCAGTTGATAGTCCTTCGTTTAAATTTTGAGCTACGATGTAAGTCCCTATAATATTTCCTGATAATTACGGCCAGTGCTACTTCCAATATTTTTTAACACAATATCGGTATGTCCGCCACACCTAAACCACTGGGTATTAATTTTACGTAAAATGTTAATAAGTTTATATTTTAATCTTAAAATACATATGTCCATGTTCTTTCAATACACTCACGGCAAAGTCATAAATGCACACTGTGTAATTTATTAAATGTTTAGAAGCATATTTTAACCTCTGTTCATCGTCTGCTTCTTTAAACATTGTGAAAGTATGTTGAGGTTCTACAGAAAAACTTCACGATCATTTGCATTGGTTACAATGGGGCAGTTCCAACTTATATTTGCTATTAAAGCACGTTTCATGAGTAAACAAAATAAACTATGAACAATAATGTGGAGCCGCCGATCGGATGGTCTGCAATTCTCAGAACTCCTTTAAAACAGCTAATAAATGTAATAATAAGAATGTAGCAGTACACGCAATACATCTTCTAAAGTTATATAACAAATTTTGAATGCAATATCGAAGTCAACACCTTTATCTAATTGAAAATTAACATTAAAGTGTACAAGATGCTGAAAAGGTTCAAGACTCTGCGTACTATTTATTAGTGATCTGTTATGCAGTAGAACTTCGCAGTAACATGGCGCGTGGCTATAATAAAGAATAATATAGATGTGAACAATTTTAAAACGTTGTTATTTCTATCCCTTGTAAATTTTTCAGATTTTGCAAATTTTATGCCAGACTTGAAAATTAACAAAATTAATTTTCAATGCATTAAAGAATGTTGGTAAATTGCAACTTCTGTAATTTTTTTAAATAAATATATCTTCTAGTTAATTATTGCATTATTTATTTGTAAATGATTTGAAAAAAAACGCCACCGACACTAGCCAGTTATAATGTATGGAAAAAAATAAGAAATTGCCTTAGTAACGAAAAACCGTTCATCTTTGGATAATCGTAATTGTACCGTTGTTACTATAAAGACGTTGACTACACTGGAATCAAGTGAACACTAGAAACGAAGAGAATATATAAGAGAGGGAAAAACAGCATAAGGCGACAAGGAGAATCGTGACTACAGCGCCTCTATGCGCGACTGACCGCGCGTTCATTAATTTTTAAAAATTTTGGGAACTAATAGACGAAGACGTTTGACGCTGTCCCTCAAGGTTGAAAAAGTCAAGATGGCTGTTAATTGGCCAATTCACATTTACTTGAAACAGGTATGAATTACTAATTTAGGGTGTGCGAAAGTAATTATTTTGATATCAATATAAATCATAACTGTGTAATTTTTGTAGACTACTAAGAATTATGGAAAGAAGTCTTGGAAGACGAGAACAATCAAATATTGGAACGAAAATAGGTTAGAGAGGTAGGTAGGAAGAACGCTAAGCGTATTGCTTGTAAAACTCTAAAAACTACATACCTTAATGATCAGTTGATAGTCCTTCGTTTAAATTTTGAGCTACGATGTAAGTCCCTATAATATTTCCTGATAATTACGGCCAGTGCTACTTCCAATATTTTTTAACACAATATCGGTATTCTCGCCACACCTAAACCACTGGGTATTAATTTTACGTAAAATGTTAATAAGTTAATATTTTAATCTTAAAATACATATGTCCATCTTCTTTCAATACACTCACGGCAAAGTCATAAATGCACACTGTGTAATTTATTAAATGTTTAGAAGCATATTTTAACCTCTGTTCATCGTCTGCTTCTTTAAACATTGTGAAAGTATGTTGAGGTTCTACAGAAAAACTTCACGATCATTTGCGTTGGTTGCAATGGGGCAGTTCCATCTTATATCTGCTATTAAAGCACGTTTCATGAGTAAACAAAATAAACTATGAACAATAATGTGGAGCCGCCGATCGGATGGTCTGCAATCCTCAGAACTCCTTTAAAACAGCTAATAAATGTAATAATAAGAATGTAGCAGTACACGCAATACATCTTCTAAAGTTATATAACAAATTTTGAATGCAATATCGAATTCAACACCTTTATCTAATTGCAAATTAACATTAAAGTGTACAAGATGCTGAAAAGGTTCAAGTCTCTGCGTACTAGTGAGTACTATTTATTAGTAATCTGCTATGCAGTAGAAATTTGCAGTAGCATGGCGCGTGGCTATAATAAAGAATAATAATATAGATGTGAACAATTTTAAAACTTTTTTATTTCTATCCCTTGTAAATTTTTCAGATTTTGCAAATTTTATGCCAGACTTGAAAATTAACAAAATTCAGTTTCAATGCATTAAAGAATGTTGGTAAATTGCAACTTCTGTAAATTTTTTAAATAAATATATCTTCTAGTTAATTATTGCATCATTTATTTGTAAATGATTTGAAAAAAAACGCCACCCACAATAGCCAGTTATAATGTATGGAAACAAATTAGAAATTTTCTTAGTAACGAAAAATCGTGCACCTTTGGTTGATCGTAATTGTACCGTTGTTACTATAAAGATGTTGACTACACTGAAATCAAGTGAACACTAGAAACACAGAGCATATGTAAGAGAGGGAAGAACAGCGTAGGGCGACAAGGAGAATCGTGACTACAGCGCCTCTATGCGCGACTGACCGCGCGTTCATTAATTTTTAAAAATGTTGGGAACTAATAGACGAAGACGTTTGACGCTGTCCCTCAAGGTTGAAAAGGTCAAGATGGCTGTTAATTGGCCAATTCACATTTACTTGAAACAGGTATGAATTACTAATTTAGGCTGTGCGAAGGTAATTATTTTGATATCAATATAAATCATAACTGTGTAATTTTTGTAGACTACTAAGAATTATGGAAGGAAGTCTTGGAACACGATAACAAGCAATATTGGAACGAAAATAGGTTAGAGAGGTAGGTAGGAAGAACGCTAAGCGTATTGCATGTAAAACTCTAAAAACTACATACCTTAATGATCAGTTGGTAGTCCTTCGTTTAAATTTTGAGCTACGATGTAAGTCCCTATAATATTTCCTGATAATTACGTCCAGTGCTACTTCCAGTATTTTTTAACACAATATCGGTATGTTCGCCACACTTAAACCACTGGGTATTAATTCTACGTAAAATGTTAATAAGTTTATATTTTAATCTTAAAATACATATGTCCATGTTCTTTCAATACACTCACGGCAAAGTCATAAATGCACACTGTGTAATTTATTAAAGTGTTTTTCACTAATTTAAAAGATAAAACTGAAACCAATATGCAATCTCAAGTAGTTTACCAAATTAAGTGTAAAAACTGTAACTCCACTTATATAGGTCAAACTAAGCAATTATTAAAAAACAGAATTAGACAACATAAATATTTTGTTAAAATTAACAACATATTACCCTCTTCCACTAAAACTGCGTTAACTAATCAAGGAATAGAACACCAACATAAATTTAACTTTAATACACCTACTACATTACATAAAGAGAGCAATTTAAAAAAAAGCCTTTGCCTAGTAATGATTGAAATACAAAAGAGGCGTACAACTATTACCGTAAAATGGGGTGAATAGAAACTGCTGGGTGAATAGAAACGAAAGCAGGAAACTTCTTTAAAAACCTCTCTACTTCGGAATTAAGACTCACACAGCATCAAATTTGTAGTTAAACGATCACTAGATGTCAGCTTAACTACTTTGACAGTTCAAAGATATTTTCTATTGGCAACACTGATTGCAGTACGAAACATCTGTTATAGCGAGAGCACGTGAATTTTCGATTGCTATCAAAACTTTATCTAGGCAGTTTTTAGATAAAAAACAGGTAAGACATTAAGTTTTTGATCAAAGTAGTTTTAAAGTGTCCGGTTTACATTGCTGTTTTCAGAAATTGCCTTTTTTGCTTAGTTTTCCAGTTGTCACCTAATATGATATATAACCTCACTTTTAAATAATTTTGGGGTTAAAAAAAACACGCTGTTTCTATTCGCCCCATTGTTATTTACAATAAATTTTTTTGCAGAAAAATGCCTCGCGTTTATAATCCAGACCCTCGAGGTAAGACACTTACAAGAAAATTGATAAAGACACTTTAAAGATAGCTCTTTCTTCAATTGACAACGGGATGAATTATAGGGAAGCACAAAAAACTTTCAATCTACATTATTCTGTGCTTTATTGGCACCACAAAAACCGAAATCTAAAGCGACAAGGAGGACAAACAGCTCTAACCAAACAAGAAGAAGATATATTAGTCTATCAACTGATAGTTTGTTCCGATTGGGGCTACCCACTTGACCATTTGGATGTCAGGATGACTATAAAAAATTACCTAGACAGTAGAGGTAAAACAATAGAAAGATTTAAAAATAACCTCCCTGGTAGAGACTTTGTCTATTCTTTTTTAAAACGTCACAAACATCAATTGAGAACTAGAGTCTGCCAGAACATCAAACGCTCAAGAGCAGCTGTTTCTCCCAACAGTATCAATGCTTACTTTGACAATTTAGCCACGGAGTTGAAAAATAAACCGCCATCCAATATAATTAACTACGATGAATCTAACTTGACGGATGATCCAGGTAGAAAAAAAGTCATTTCAAAAAGGAGCTGTCGCTATTCAGAGAGCATTTGCAACACGTCGCAATCAGCCGTTTCCATTATGTACGCTGCTTCAGCTGATAGGAAATTGTTACCACCATATGTGGTATACAAATCCAAAAATCTGTATACATCTTGGACAGTTGGAGGTCCAAAAGGCGTCAGATTTAATAGAAGTGCATCTGGTTGGTTTGACGCGATATCCTTCTCAGATTGGGTGCAGAAAATAATTTTACCGGCAGTAAAAGATCTACCAGGAAAGAAGTATTTAATTGGTGACAATCTCAGTTCGCATTTCTCTGAGAGTAGTTTCTGTTTGCGAAAAAAATAATATTTCATTTATCTTCCTCCCCGCTAACTCTACCCATTTAACCCAGTCACTGGATGTGGCGTTTTTCCGACCTCTTAAAACAGCCTCGATACAGATCCTTGAAAAATGAAAAATGGGGGCTAGTTCAAAGAATTGCACAGTTCCAAAGGACAGATTTCCTTTTTTGCTAAATGACTTGTCAAAGGCTATTAAGCCCAATGCTGGAAAAAACATACAATCTGGGTTTAGAAAGTGTGGAAGTGTTCCACTTAATAGGGATCAAGTCTTGAAACGGCTTCCGCAGCAAAATATTGACGAGATAAATGATCGGAACGACAACATTGACGAAGGAATTAATAACTCTTTGGTAAATCTTCTAAGAACAATGAGATATGGCGATGGTCAAAATGAAAAGAGTCGACGCCGTAAAATTCAGGTTCCTCCTGGCAAAAGTGTAACAGGTGCAGATTTTGAAAGCATGTCAGATAAAGAAGGTCAAGAGGATGAGAATAATGATTTTGAAAGACGCATCGAAACCTGATGAAGATTCAGATCTGGAAATGAATTTATCCCTTATTCACTTCATGCCAAAAATGAAAAAAATCTCCAGAATATTCTTCAGATGAAGTCTCAGAAATGGATACTTCACTGCCAAGTTTGACCGATAAGTCAGTTGCAAATAATAATGATTCATCAGTATCAGTTTGCTTTGAGGGTAAATTGTTTCGATATGTTTTTCCTGTTTCACTTGATATAATAGAAAAAGAAATTTGGCTTCTGGTGTGTTTTCCAACAAAATATCGAAATATGCATAAAAATTAATTTTTTATCGGACAAGTCACTGATATTGCAGAAAATGATATTGAAGCCACTTTCTTAAGAAGTCGTCCAACCAAACACTCGTCAGGATATATGTATGGATTTCCAGAGGTTTCCGATATTTCCACCTTACCAGGTTGTTGGACAGGTTTTCCAAGTTCAAGACGAGATAATGGCATCTACGTCGAGAAGAGACATTCTAAAATTTAATGTGCATCAAAGTTATTTGGATTAAATAATATGCCTTTAAATGTGTTGCATTTCTACAGGAATAATTTTTTTTCTGTAAAATTGTTGTTTTTCTCTTTTTTTGTGTATTTTTATTTTTTACCAATTTTAAAAACATTTTATGTGTTTCTATTAGCCCCCGTGTAGGTAGGATAGCAAATTTCACTGAATAAAATGAGTGTTTCTATTCACCCCACATTAAGTAGTAATACAAATAGAGAGGTTTTTTTTTTAGCGAAAAACTTAACTTATTTTTAAATTTTGCTATGGGCTTTTTGATCTACAAGTCGTGACCTGTAGATTCCATATTTTTCGTTGTCGAAAAGGTGACTACCATTTTAGCAACGGAGTTGGAAAGGTCCAAAACTGTTTCAATGCACCCCATTTTACGGTAATTATAAAACAGATATAAACAATCTAAGTTTAATTTACCACAACCTTTTCAAATAAACAACTCTTGTAATTACATTTCTCAAGTTTCCACATTTTAACAACCAATAATTTTCCATATTTTCTATTATCAAAACTTTTAAAATTTAAATTAATACAACCCTGCGTAATTAAATAGCAAGCTACATATTCTCATGCAGACTGCGCAGGATGATAATAATTTAAAGAAACAACCTTGCATGCATTTACCTATAATTCCACTATGCTTAACCGAGTTTTAGCGTTATATTGAATTTTTCAATGCACAGTTTTCAACCCATTTGGAATGCATTTTCAATCAAAAGTAAAAAATGTCAACATGTACCTATATAAATATTTCAGTTTGAACTTTTAAAAAAAAATAGAAACAATGGTCAAAATCAACTATATAATTATCGTAATGTAAGTATGCAGGTTTTATTGACGTGAATGTATTCGCTAACCTAATTAATTCTTTTCAGATATGTAAACCCAATTACACCGACCATATTATTGGTAAATACCAATGTGGTTTCACACCTGGCAGGTCAACAACCGACCAAATTCACTCAGTACGGCAAATCTTTCAGAAAACGTTTGAATACAACATCGACACACACCATCTATTTGTGGATTTCAAAGCGGCCTATGACAGTATCCTGAGAGCGCCACTGCTTCAAGCAATGATGGACTTTTGAATTCCCAGCAAATTAGTAAGGCTTACTAAGGTGACGATAATGAAATCCAGCGCGTGCGTTAAAATTCAAGGCGAAACCTCAAACTTTTTAAAATAAAAAATGGAGTACGACAAGGGGATGCATTGGTGTCTCCTATTTAACATTGCGCTGGAAAAAGCTGTTAGAGAATCTGGAATCAATGTATGTGGAACAATATATAATAAGTCCGTCCAGATTCTGGGATATGCGGATGATATTGATATCATCGGACGCACCAAGCAAGCAGTGATTGAGAGCTTTATACTGCTAGAAAGAGCGGCAAGAAATATAGGGCTGTGTATTAACGAACACAAGACGAAGTATATGCTGGCGACGAAGGATGCAGGTATACCCACAAGAGCATTAAACATAGGAGAGTTCTCCTTTGAACAGGTAATGAGCTTCGTCTACCTGGGGGTATTAATCAACTATACGAATACAGTTAGTGAGGAGATACAACGGCGAATCATGATGGCCAACAGATGCTACTGGGGACTGCAAGCCCACTTTAGATCAAGTGCAGTTAGCAGAAAAACAAAAATCTCAATTTATAAAACTCTTGTTAGATCTGTACTTACATATGGAGCAGAAACATGGACCATTACTGAAAATGACAAAAGGTCACTTGGCACATTTGAAAGAAAAATATTGCGGAAAATATATGGGCCTACTAAAGAACAAAATCAGTGGCGTATCAGATACAATTTCGAATTGTATGCAATGTACCAAGAACCTGACATTACCAGATATATTAAAATTATGAGGTTACAATGGGTAGGGCATCTAACAAGAATGGACGACCAACAAATCCCCAAAAAACTAACAAACAGTAAACCTGAAGGTAGACGAAGACGAGGACGACCAAGAACACGATGGATGGATGAGGTGGAAAAAGTCCTCGTTAACCTCCATATCCGCGGATGGCGGAGGACTGCAAAAGATAGAACAGAATGGCGTCAAATCTTGGAGCAGGCCAAGACCCGACCTGGGTTGTAGCGCCAACAATGATGATGATGATGAAACCCAATTTTAAACAAACTATTTTTATAACAACTGATGAAGCAACCATAAATTGCAAAACGTTTTGTAATTTTCAAAACTTTTAAAATATTAAACATGTTATGACTTATTGATTTTTTATTATTTCTTCTTCTTCTTCTCCCTCGCCCTGATACCCTAAACGGGTGTCGGGAGTCAAGGTTAAGGGTTAGCAGTTAGCAGTACGTTAATGTATTTCTTAGTAACTAGAGTGCTGGAACAGAGTGCATTGTAATCAAAGAGATTGCAACATTCACATAAAAATAATGTAATAGCGTTAAGCATTACTATTTTACCGCTGTTTACAGTTTACATGTATTCTCACTGAAAAATGCAACACGAAAATCCGATTTTCGAGCTGGTGAAGTCGTCTAAACCTCCGGTTAGCGCTGCAACCACTTCTTCGAGTGGCGCGAAAAATAAAAAGCACGATTTGGCCGTCGATTCTCTAGATAAATTGAAACCAGACAGAATATTAGCAGCTATGGAAAAAGAAGGAGAGCTAATGTTTTTGATGAAGTGGGCAGGCAAAGACGAAGCGGATTTGGTATCTGCCAAACAAACCAACGCCATATATCCCCAAGTTGTAATTGATTTTTACGAGCGGCATATGGTTTTTGGCGATGTTCTCAGTAATCAGTAATATGAAATAATACAATAAGTCTCATTATAAAGTAAGAGTTTTTAGAAAAAAACGGGCGTATCTATTGTATCTAATAAGTATATATCAAAAGTGTTTGGGTGTAACATAAGTATATTTTATTTTTTTGCACGATTGAGCATATTTATTCGTTTACCGCATGGGCTTCCATGACAGTAAGTTGGATTTACGATACCTGAACGGTAACGTGAGAAACGTCAATAAATGTGACACAAGTGACAGAATCGTACTTGACAAAATTATTCTTTCTATTAATTGGCATTTTTATTATTTCAATAGTAAAAATTATGCATTAATAAAATAATACGTATTTTCTAAATTCATTGACATAATTTATCTCCAAAACTATAATTTTAAATTTCGAAATGTCAATTTTCCCAACTTAAATTATAGAATTAATGTTAAATTATAAAGAATTTTATTTATATTTTGTTTTTCATTTGTACACCTTGACACCTAAGGGTATTACAAGGTTTTGATCAATAAATAAATACACTTGAGGGCAAAAGTATTCGACCACCCATTACTTTTCAATTAAAAGTGATTTCTAATATTAAACTGCAGCTTGTACAATACTAACTAATCGCTCATATTAAAGAAAAAATACTGCTTAATTAATTTTATTAAAAATTAAAATTGTCACCAAGTATTAAGAGATCATCAGCTTTCTTTAATCAGTAGTGGCGTATGTGGAATGGTTTGCAGCTTCAAACAATGTATTGTTTCAAGAGTGCTATGAAACAGTTGAATGCGTGGCACTTGCAATTTGTTTGCAGAGTATCTGTCAAGTTTGCTTCCAACAGTATTAAAATTAGTGAAAGCATGAATACACGTCCTGAAATTGCAGCTCAAGCTGTTCCGCTGCTTCAAGCTGGTAACAGTGAGCGATCTGTAGCTTGGCAACTGAAGATGAAATATTCTACTGTTCAGAATGTTTTTAGAAACTTCAGTACAGGATGATCCCCTTTATTAGAATGACCTCCTTGCGGAATCGCATGTTAAATACTGTCCAGCTTACATAAGAACTTCGAGACATCAGAGGAGTAAGAATAAGTCACTAGACTGTTAGAAGAAGACTTCTTGAAAATAGGCAAAGGTGCTGGAAACCTGCATCGGGTCCAAAATTGACGGCAGCACATAGTGCAGAACGCCTACGAATTGCTCGTGAGCACGTAAACTGAATGTTGAAGCAATGGAACTCTGTGCCCTTTTCAGACGAGACCAAGATTTGTCTGTATGGTAGCGATAGAAGAGCTAGAGTCTACCGTCGTCAAGGAGAACGATTTTCATAGTGCTGCATAGTGGATCAAGTCGCTTGTGGAAGAGGTTCATGCATGTTTTAGGGGGGCAACTCTCTTCATGCGAAAACTGAACTGGCCTACATCCCCACAGGTAACCTAGATGATTTAATTGCTCAACGCTATAATTATGAATTCTTAGATGAGCATATTGTCCCCTATGCTGGCTTCATTGGCGATAATTTCTTGCTTATACAGAATAATGCAAGGCCTCATGCAGCTGACATTGTTCAAAATTACCTGAATAAAGTTGGTGTGCGAGTCATGGAGTGGCCAGCCAAAAGTCCGGATATGAATCCGATTGAGCACATGTGGGATGAACTCAAGAAAAGAATTCGATCATGGGTTCCAGGTCCAACAATGCTTCAGAAACTGACAAGCGCTGCTCAAGAAGAGTGGGATAATATCCCTCAGGATGATGTTGAAGGGCTGATCAGATCCATGCCAGACCGTATGCATTATACGAGCAAGAGGGGTCATACAAACTATTGAGCGAAGCGCATTTGTTAAAACTTTTTTTTGTTTCTTTTATTAATAATTTTTTTTTTCATATCTGGGAAGCACGGCCGCCCATATTTGCGAATATCTAAATTTTAAAATTAATATTTTTATGCACAATTAGCATTATCCAAGAAGTTTTTAATACTAAACGACGCGGAAAATTATTCTCTTTAATTTAGTACCACTACCATATTTTACCATAAAAATGGTGGGCACGAATATGCATAACCGTGATAAGCCATGTAAATTGTCTACGTTCAGAGGTATGACCAACCACCCGGTATAGAAATATACGCTAAATTAGTATACTGTGCAATCCAAATAGGAGACTAATTGACTTTGTACTTCTAAAAAATCCTACTGAACCTTTACACCCAAATCTTTCTATTATACTTAAATTTCATTTAACTGCCAAAGATTAATATAATGCAATCACAGAATACTTTCAAATAATTTATCTACCTACCTTTATGTGGACATTAGGTATAGCCCAAGCGTGATAACTGGACAATCTTCTGTCATCTACGTTTTGCAGTTATTGCAAATGGTTTTTTCAGAGCAAATGTGTAGCTCACTGGTGAGTAAATTATTTGAGCAAACCTGAAAAACCTGAAAAAATACTTCAAGTCGTACATTAAGAGACTGCCATCTCTCTCTTCCATATTAATGTCAAAAACTTAGAAACTATTTTAAGAGAGACATCTCACAAAAATGTATTATTAAGAAATGGTAGAAGAAATAGCCAGCAGAATGGCCAGAGTGATAAAAATTTAATTATTCTTTCTGCAGTAGAACAGCTGTATGATAAGAAATAAGTGATGAAACGATATTCATTGTTCAAACTTGTGCTGTTAACCAGCTGCTTTCCATAGAATTTCCACAATCAAATGAAATATGTATCGAATAGCATTTCAGATTATGAAGTAAAGTAGCAACCATAGGGCAAAGAGTAGCGATGAAACAATACTTATAGTTCTAACTTGTGGTTATAGCCCATTACATATTTCGGATACCACGTTAAAATTTTAGGTTCAGCTGTCACAGTAAGATTTGTGATCGTAGTTAATGTTCATATAGAATTATCTCAATTTTTATAGGTTGAGATTAACACTCTACAAATTAAAAGTTGCTCATAGAATCCAATCTATTGAAAACATGTATTTGATCTGATATAAAAGAAAAAAGAACACCGAACGTTTCTTATATATGGATTGATTCCCCTTTCCAAAGACAAAGAAAATACAAACCTCCCAGATTTTAAAGATTCAACAAGAAAAAGTTAAGTAAAGGGAAGTTATGAAACTTCTACTGTGGAAAAGACTCCCAGATCTTAAAAATTCAACAAGAAAAAGAACTCGGAACTGCCCAGCGATGAATGACCATGAGCAACTATTAAATCAACTATCCTTTTTAACTGCGTTTTGATCAAATAATACATGACATTATAAACCAAAATTCGTCCCCGGTGATTCATCTGCTATTATCGTTACAGTAACTATTGCATCCGATTTTATCCCACGGGAAGTTATGAAATTCTGCTGCGGAGAAGATTTCCTGGAGCAAAGTATCACTCTTTTATTGCTCACTGTCTTGCGTGGTTTTCGCCTGTAACCCTAGGCAGGGACCCTTACTGGGTGCTATCAGCCGGGTCAGCTGAACCCAGATTTTTTAATGAAGTTGATGCTCCTATTATTCTTCCGTTTCCTTGGGGCAGATAATGTTGAAATTATGTGGAAAGGCCTATTCCATTAAAATGTAATTTAGTTATAACTTGTGTTGATAACCTATTACACGTTTCAGACACCATGTTAAAATCTTGGTTTCGGTTGTCACAGGAAGATTTGTGATCATAGTTAGTATTCATACAGAATTTTCTCCATTTTCAAAGGTTAAAATTAACAGATTTCTTGGGGAAAAGTGCCACTTGTTTGTTGCTCACTACCATGAGAAGGAGAGCACCCTGTTCGAGGTGGTCTAGGCCGGGAATCAAACTTGATCTTGGTACATAGAATCTTCAGATGCTTACAGTCGCCCTACATCCAGTCTTCACTTACTCATTAATTTGGGTGTATTATTCTTTGCTGAAACAAACACATTATCAGTATAAAGTTACTTCAAATAGCTTCATCTTATTTTAAATCAGCCTAAAGATATAAACAAGTTTCTATTTCGTACAACATTTCATGACAAAATTCACTTTTATAATGTAATTATCTTATCCCGTACGCAACCTAAGTACAACTGTTTTGTAAGTATAAAGTGATTAAAAATAAACTTGGTGGCGGGAGTCATTGAAAACAATACATCTACAGTATGCTTTTTGTTAATATAGAATTGTGAAATATTTTTGAAGTTTAAAATTCATTGTAATTGTAATTTTAATGTTACCTATCAAAGAGGCCGAGTAGCGTAGATGGGTAAGCGCTTGCCTTGCATTAAGCAAGTCCTCAGTTCGAATCCCGTGAGAGCCGGAATTTTCCGCAGCCTTGCGATTTGAACTGGGCTCAGTAAGACGATTCACAGTTGGGCACCAAATTAACTGTGCTCTACTCAGAACCACAAGCTTAAGAGATAGAGTAACAAAGTCAACATAACACACACACACACACACCTCACACAATGGTAGCTGTGCAAGCACAAAAGGCGCGCTCCAACTTTGTATCCCGAATCTGGGGCAAGTTGAGCATTGCACCGCCAGATGCAAGCATATAAAGCACCAGCTTCTACACCGCAAGGTAAAACAAAGTTATCAATTATACATACATACATACATGTTACCTATCAGTTTCATCTATAAATTTGGTTTAAATTACATATTTTTGCATAGTTGTACAGTTTACTAGACTGTGTTAAAGTCACACGAACTAATAATACAGTTAATTGTAGTGCAAATGTAGTTTTACAGAGTGCAGTGTAGACAGCCGTCATATTTTTTATGTACTCCTGTGATTAAGTTTATTTTTGATCGCCCTCTAGTTGAAAATTAACTTCAGTCGCTTCTGTTAGTTTTGCGGAAAACAATAAAGTAAATAGTAGGAATTTACCACCGAGTGGCTGATAGGAATACGTTCCTCAGATATGATTGGTAGAACGAAAATAAGAAGTATACCTCCCACAAACCAACAGGTTACAGGGTAATGTATGTTTGATGTTGAGCAGCTGCAAATTGCGTCGGTTTCCTGTGTTAGGGGCGGCTGTCTTTTGTCCCAGTTTGGTTTCATTTTCCCAACACAATCCTATGGATACAGTTAATAAATAATAAGTCCTTGTGTTTGTCGCATTCAAAAAGTTTTCAAGAGCACCTTACAAGATCAGCTTACTTTGTCAGAAGAATAGAAACAAAAACCCCAAAAACCCCCACACACGAACTTTTGTTATAAAAAAGTAACATTACCTACTTTATAAACCTCCTATAGCCACGATAAAAAGTGTGTTACTATAAAAAATCCCACAAAGTCTTAAAAATCAAAGTAGACCGATTTGTCTGAAAATTAAGAGCCTACAATAACTCTTAATTCTAAACAACTTTGCTAAATACTTTTTTTGTTATCTCTTCTAAAAGTAGATTACTCTTGACCATTTTTAAAAATCGATTCGAAAAACACCCTGTATATTAATTACTTTCATTCATTTTCTCAAAATCTTGATTTGAGAAGAAGCAGGAGCAATTCCTAGAATATTAGCAACTAACTCAAAAATAATCTTATTTACACTTATCCGAACTACAATCCGTTGAAACACACTATACAGTGTGTCCAGTAAAGGTGTTCCGTAAATTTAGATATAGATTCAGCAATGAAAACCAAGAATAAAAGTTCATATAAGCATGGGACCTAAACTGCTTCGTTTTCAAGATACAGGATGTTGAAGTTTAAACAAAAATGTATTTTTTTTCAAAAATCTGGAAAACACCTAGAGGTATTCTAATGAAACTTGGTGTAGATTAGTATTTCATAAAGTGGCATTGTTTGGTCAAAATAAATTTAGTTTATTTCCACCAGTGGTGTCCATCGGGGCCACCTCATTTACCTTATTTTAGAAAAATCTGGTACGCCACTGTTGTTTAGCCAATACGATAAGATTTTTAGTTTCTTCCATTGAAACTATACAAAAGAGTTTTAATTTTTTTGATAGAATAAACTTTTTTCGAGAAAAATGGAAAATTCTGTAACAGCAATTTCGTTCATTGTACGTTAATGGGAGCTAAACGGCTTCGTTTTCAAAATACAGGAATAATTACCCAAAAGAAATTATAGAGCTAATAGAAAAAGGAGAGCTAGAAAGACGTGGCAGAGATCCAGAACAAGAGAAAACAAGAATGGACTGAATGCCCTTACATCGCAACTCAAAAGAGAAATTCAAAAGATTAGGAACGAAGCACTGAATACCTATCTTAAAGAAATAACGGAAGATAAAATCACCGAACACTCACTCTGCAAAGCTGCTAAGAGAATTAACAGACCAATAAAACACATTCCTCGGATACGCAATAAAGATAGATCTTGGGCAAGAACTAATAAACAAAAAGCAGATATATTCGCAACTTATTTAGACGACATATTCCAACCGCATGCAGAGGAAATCCAAATGAGAGTTCAAGCAGAACCAATAGTAATAATGGCAAATATACCACTAACTACTCCCAAGGAAGTATCCAGAAACATAAAAGAAAATATCAACCCAAAAAAAGCTCCGGGATTCGATCTGGTCAGTGGAAAATACTAGAACAGCTACCTAGGAAGGGTATTGTGAAACTTACACACTTGGTAAATGCAGCATTTAGGCTTCAACATGTTCCAATCTTATGAAAAACAGCTGAAGTTATCATGCTACTTAAACCGGGAAAACCTATTAACGATGTTAGCTCATATAGGCCAATATCATTGCTGCCTATAATATCAAAGCTGCTTGAAAAGATATTTTTAAAAATAATGAAGAAAATAATTGAAGAACAACAACTCATCCCTTCGCATCAGTTTGGGTTTCGTGGTAAACATTCTATGGTGGATCAAGTACACCGAATTGTAGATATGATCGAAAAATCCCTCGAGGAAAAGATAATATGCTCGGCTATATTTTTAGATATTGGCAAAGCATTTGACAAAGTATGGCAAGAGGGTCTACTAATGAAATTAAAAAGATACTTGCCTAGTTAGTATGTTCAGCTATTGAACTCATACTTAACAGACCGAACCTTCAAAATTAAACAAGAAAGTGAGTTATCCGAACTTAAGATTATAAAAGCCGGCGTCCTCAGGGAAGTGTTCTTGGGCCAGTATTATATCTTCTGCATACATGTGATATTCCAGTAAAAGCAAATATATAATTAGCTACATTTGCGGACGATACCGCAGTACTAGCTATAGGAGATAATATAGAAGAAACAACCGCCAACCTCCAAGGCGTAATTAATGAAATAAACACATGGATGAAAAAGTGGCGAGTAAAGACTCATGACGAAAAATCCACTCATGTTAATTTCACGAATAGAAAAATAACCTATCTTCCAGTGAATTTGAACAATAACACAATCCCACACCAAGGAACGGCCAAGTACCTAGGCCTAAACTTAGATGCAGAATTAAAGTGGACA